>JAOEHY010025845.1:0-22358 GCA_025447955.1 Psilopsiagon aurifrons
AGGCACTGGAATGGGCTGCCCAGGGAAGTTGTGAATGCTCCATCCCTGGCGGTGTTCAAGGCCAGGTTGGACATAGCTTTGGGTGATACAGTTTAGTGTTTTGTGGTTGGAGCTGGGTGATCTTAAGGTCCTTTCCAACCCTAACTATTCTATGATTCTATGACTAAGACATTGGTCTTAGTTTTGCCAGCTAGCATCCAAGCTCACCACTGCAAGCACCTTCAGCCCTGCTTCTCAATCAGGAATAATTTTACCCATGAAGGCAGGCAAATATTTCAGTTACAAGTTTCTGTTTATGGTCACAGCTAATTTGGCAGATCTAGTGGAAGCACCATTTGTGCTATTCAGGCCAAAAGATAACACATTTGCTGAAGAAGTAAACAGGAAGGAAGAAGCCTACTTACTACCACTCAGTTTGATCTTCTGTGAGTTGCAGATAACACAGGAACTGCCCAATACTTTTCATATTCAGGTAGTACTGCTGGGATTAGCAGCTCCTGTGCTGCACACCCAAGCCAAAGGTTGCATTAGGTTGGCAGTTCAAAATACCCACTCCTTTGAAGTAATTTAGGTCCCCAAACCAAAATATGTCTCTTCCACATGACTCAGCATGGATTCACTTTGCCCTCTGCAAAAACACAGCACCTGGTCCAAACCAGTATATTACCTCAAAGAACATAATGGCCTGTTTCCCACAGGCTCAGAGCATGAGTGGAGCAACCTCTTGTCAACTAGTACCACATGACACACATTTGCTTGTTAGCAGAACACAAACAGTTGGTCCCAGCAGCATCTATTAGAGGTTTTTCCAGGTAAATCCTCTTCTGCAGGAGAACAGTTTTGTCAGAGTGACAAACACTCAGGATGGTTAATCATGTTCAAGAGTTTTGTTCAGCAACTACCTTCAATGCACATCTTGAGAGGTTCTATGACAAAGAACTAAGTTTTAGAAGAGCTCTGACATTATTCTTTCCTTAAATTACTACTAGATAATATGCTTTGGTAGTAACAGCAGTATAGGTGGGGTAAACTTACCATTATCTCCCTAGTCGACACTATTTAAGCCGTTCCTTGGAATGCTGCAAACTGAAAGTATTTCTTTCCATAAAGCCTTTCTTTGTTCCCGCTTATTTCTGCCCAGAATGACATTACACATATCTTAAATTAAAGCAGATAGAGTTAAAAGCTACTCCAGTTCAGCAGGCTAATAAACAAAGAGGTCATTGGACTACTAGTTTCTGCATAACTTTAGAGTTACAACATAGGAGCGAAGGAAAAGGAAGAAGTCAGGTTTAGCCAAAACTAGCCAAGGATCAATAAAGACTTTCACCTCTTCATTCCTTCTGTGATTACTTCTTATCATCCTCTCCCACCCACCTAGCACTATCATCTTCTGGTTTTGTTTGCTTTATTTACAGAGCACTCCACATAATAAAGCATCATATTTAGAGCTACACACTCAAATCCTGTCCATCACAAAATACCACAACTATTCCAACCCTCCAGCAATGGACTGAAATCATATTAAGTAAAAATGCTACTATGCTTAAGACAGAACATGAGTTTATTCCAATAAAGATCTAAGTTGATAAGATTAAATACACTGCCACAGAGCAAGAGATGTTGGCTAGAAGCTTACCTTTTAACTGAGGCTATGCCACATACGTATAAACCCCTGGTTAACAAACTGTTTTTCAGTTTACAGCTTACGTTGAACAAAATATGACAGTGGCTGTTTTTTTGGTACAATATATTTCAGAATCCTCTAGGTATTCAAATGTATCAAAAATATCCAAAGATAGACTTCTGTATTTTGTCTTGTTGAAGTGAAGCATCACCATGGGCAAAAATTATAACTCATATGAGCAGTAACTTGAAAGGGTTACTCTCGTACTAGCCATGACATCCAGCATCAGTACTACACTTCGATCAGTGCATCAAACTGAATTACGTACTTGGTGGATTTAGCCATTCAGTACAATGAGAACTCAGATGTCTTTTAATACATAGTTCAGCGAACAGATATGAACTAATGTCTCCACACATTCAGGAAAGAAGTTCCAATACAGTACATCACCTACTTCTCATGTGTGATGTCTACGCACAGATACTTCTTTTGTCTTTGCTGACCATCAGTGAAAAGCTATAGTGAACAGTATCTATTTTCAGAATAACACCAGCCTAAATGATTCACATCAGCAAGAAAAACTGACTTCAGCTGTTACTCACATCTCTGCTTTTTTTGTGGACTGTCATCCAAGCTTACCACACAATTCTTAAATAGAGGCTGAAATAAAAAAATACATATATACATATACTACATTTATTTCCCTTTTAAATATCTTGTGTTTCTTTTCCTAAAGCAAGTACAGTTAAACACCACAAACAAAATGAAATTAGTTAAAAACACATCTTGCAGCTCAAGAAAATACCAAGGAAAGATGGCTCTATAGTTCGTCTTTCTAGCTGAGTCACCTGCTTTCTAGCTGCAGGAAGGAACTCTGCACAATTGCTGTATGCTGACCTACCAGAGTTTGATGGGTTTCATCTTCTGGGATGATGGAACTCACACCAGACTTCTGGGTTTTCAGTACCTCACCATAATCTGCCGCATCAAAGTTAGTCTTCCAGACCATCACCTGCAGAAGAAAGTTAATGTCTATTAAAATTTTCCATCTATGTTTGCTTAAAGGTCAATTTTGTCAGAGTCAGCAGATGCACACAGAGTTTATCCAAGAAAGCATTGCCACTGATTAAAGATGTTATTTTTAAATATGCTACTGAATACAGACATAGCATAACCATGTTCTCAATGTCTAAGTGACCTCTTCCAACATTCTTTGGGTCACGAACATCATGAAACTAGAGCAACCTACAGAACTTCAAAGCAACACACAGAATAACACCACTAAAACCACAAATACATTAAAATACTATGCTTAGCATTACAGCAGTTATCAGCCACACCCCAAACAACTAGTCAGTTGTTTATCATGAGATTCATTCACAGGAAAAGCAGAGTTTGAGACTCTGAGACATGCATTACAGATCTTGAGCTAGTTTTTTTAGCTGAACACCAAACTTAAGTCCCACTTACAGGCATATTCTATCCATAATGCGGTATTTATTTCAGAGGAGAAGAGAGGCCTCTAACATAAACCACTTCATCATATCAACAGCAAATGTATGGAATAAAATCCTTAGCAATGACTCCAAGTCCAAAAAGTTTAAGAGCAATCAACGAAGTACTTCAGAAGTCTGAAAGCCACCTACAAAGCTGGCAGCCCATCTTGGCTATCAGATATATGTGTTTATTCTTCACTTACACGGTTTGATCCCTACTTTGTATGAAATGAACGCTTTGTTGCATAGTTAACCAATGAGACCACACCATTGTGTAAGATAAAAAAAAAGATGCACCTTTATAGAATAAGTTGTCACATCTCCACAGCTAGCAAAGGTACTATATACAACTGAAAGGGGAAAAGGAAAAGAAAACAATAAAACACAAGTGATGCACAATAAAATTGCTTACCTCCTGCTGACTGATACCCAGCCTGACCCAAGAAGCAATCTGGGCTTTCTGGGTAACCCCCTCCAGTTTCTATACTGGGCATGATGCACTGTAGTATGGAATACTTTTTTGACTAGTTTGGGTCGGGTATCCTTGTCTCTGCTTCCTCCCAGCTTCCCATGCCCCTCCTCACTGGCAGAGCACGAGACTGAAAAGCCCTTGATCAGAGCAAGCATTGTTTAGCAACAACTAGAAACATCAGTTTGTTATCAGCACTGTTCTCAGCCTAAAGTCAAAAACACAGCACTGCACCAGCTATTAAGAAAGAGAAAAGTAACTGTTACAGCTGAACCCAGGACAGTATTCACTCCTTATTCCATACCATACACATCATGCTCAGATCCCATTTTTTTCTATATACTATTGCTTTTTGTCTCATACATATATATATATATACATACACATACAAAAAAGAGAGATTCTGTCATTCCTTATTCCATAACCAATTCCTATAAAGTTGCTGAATTCATTCAGTCCATGATGTCAGGCTCCATCTCTTGTAACAGTCCTTCAGGGTACGAGAGACAGTGTGTAGTGCTGGACTGCTGCCTGCTGACGACACCTCTGAACTCCTCCGGTTACTGCTGAGCTCATCTGGTTTCATCAAGGTTCATTCTTTATTGGGATGACAATCGGAGGGAAGTCAGGGCTGCTGCCTCACTCTAGGACATTGATGCCAATGAGTGGGCATACGATGATGACACACTCCATATAAGTTTCCACCACATAGGCTGTGTACATTCAACTTCACCTGGATCTATGGGTCCATTCCTGGCATTCGGCCTATGACAGATCATCTCTAGAATGGCTGATTCCCTCAGGTACTGGGTGCCTCTCTCAATCGTGGTCCACTTGGCTGAGTGACACGTAACATTGTCCTTGTAGGGAAACCTTTCCTTCACAGCTGCCAAGAGCCACTTCCAAAGGCTGAGGGACCATTTCTCTTTTGCAATCTCTTTGTCAATTCCCCCTTCCCTAGCACATGACCCCAGCTGCTTGGCTCCCCTGCCTTCTAGTTCGTGATCACTGTCCACTGTCCCAGCACTGGAGCTACCAGGTGACAATGTCCTCTGGATAACAGCTGAAATCTTTTCGTATAGTCTGTGACTTGGCTGAGGTCCAGGATCGAGAAATTGCCTCTTCCTCTTATTCCTGTAGTAATAAATTCCTTGTTCAGATGCCATCCCCTGTAGTATGCACATTGGGTCTTCATCTTTCTTCACTGCATGAGTTGCTCTTTCATGGCTCTCATTTGTTTTTCCCCTTGCTTATAGGAGCACCTGATACTGGCGCAGATTGATCCGTTCGTTCAGCTGCAGTGTCTGACACTGTGGCTGGAGCGGCTGCAGTGTTTGTTACTGTGGCTGGAGTGGCTGTGCTTTCAGATACAAATCTAAGAGGAGAGAGCAGTTCCTTCATGGGATCTAAGAATACGAAAGCCAACAGCCACCCTTCCCAGTGCATGTGTTCAAAAACACACATCCTCGAGCTACAATGGAAAGAGCTGCCAAGGAAGTTCATCACAATTCCATGACACAAATGTCTTACAAAGCCTTTCTAGGGAGGCAATTCATTCAGTCTCTCAGTTTAACAATGCCATGTGGTACTTTCCAATGAGCAGTACTTTGGTAGAAGAAAACCCAACCACAGGAAGTAAGAGGGAGCTGCTAAAGCAAAAGCCTTTGAAGGAATCTATATAATACAGAAAAGTAAGCAAATAACATCCTGTTAAGCTACAAAAATGAAGCTAATAAAAAGTCAGCTTCTTAGCTGTGCCTAGAAATAGAAGACAAATAAAATATCTGAAGCTTTCTATTGTAAATAAGTAATACTGAGCTGCTATATAACTGGAACTCCAAGCTACATGAGGACTTCTAAGGAAGAAACAAACGGCAAAAAGGCATATTCATTTCTTGTATCAGATAAGCACTTCAAGAGCAAACCTTATTCTAGTCTCCCTAATATAATTCTATAAGGCAAAAACCTAGATGAATCTCAACCTAAATCTTTAATTAAAAACTGATCTTAAAGAGAGAGGACTGCAAGCTGTGCCATCCATCTCAGCAAATCCACAAAACAGAGTTAAAAATGCAGCAGCTCAAGAAACTGCCATGAGTTACAACCCTAGGACTGGTTTCCTCCTCCACAGAATACAACTGAACACACAGACTGTGTAGAGAACTCAGCAAGTCATTTCAGCATGACCCAGACATACTTAAGTACATTTTTACTTTCCCCCACTGACAAGAGAAAACAAAAGCCAGCAGCTTTTAAGGAAGTGTAAATCTAAATTATAACTCAGAACCAGAAGTTAAAAGGAAGAGATCTCCCTTTCTGTCCCAATGTTTCATCCACAAAATCCTTTACCAGCAGTACAAGACATGCAGGCTCTCAATCCTAGTGTACATATCAAGGTCAGCAGAGAAAAGTTCAATTTTAACCCAAAAAGCTGTGAAACTGTGGCATTAGCACAACTTTGCACCAGGCCCCCATTAATAAAGAGGCCCACAGCCTCTGTTCATGTCCAGTCAAAAACCATCTGGTCTCAGTCACTGGAGATGGCTTAGCCACAGAGCCTCACATAAGACTGAGAGTACAGATCTGTGGGAAAAGGAGAGCATTAAGGAATGTAAAATAGAGGGCACTTCAGACCAGTGGAGCCTGAAAGAGTATTCAAAGGAAGCACCCCTGCCTGCTTGCCTCGTCCTTACACTTGTGCTTCAGCACTAGCCAGTGGCAGATCAGGCAATAATCCATCAGCACAGCCCACAATATTCAAGGTACCTCAATACACCCATATGCACACCCATCTTATTCCCAAGCACCAGACACCTCAAAGGCACAGAACACAGGCCATATATAGAGTAGTGTTTCCTGCTGTACATACGCATTCCCAGACAACCCAGCTGAAGTGCTTCCTGAGTAAGAGAAGTCTAGGTTTCAGTTTCAAATATTTGCCTTCTCTTTGAAAGCAGTAAGATGCCAAGAAAATAGTAACAAGGCACAAAACTATCAAATTAAACAAGTCAGGTACCTGTTCATCAGAACCTCCAGAGGCAAATAAATCTCCAGTTCTTGAAAATGCAACACAGGTAGCTGGTCCCTGCAAACAGATTCAAAAGACTGGTTTAAAAGCAAGTGAAAGAAAACTTGTTACAAAGCTCCATCGATTACAGCTTTACAAGGTATTTCTCATTTGACATCAGCAATCTAAAAGCAAAATTAAAACAGCTCTTACCTGCCACATAAGAGGCCCACAATTAACCTGCTAACCTCACTGGCCCTTACGTATTTCCCACATTTCTGCCCCCAGTTTAAGACAGCCACTTTCCAATATCCATGGCATTGAGACGGAAAATAAACCAAGTTTTAAAGCTCCATGGTTTTCCTTAATCCCTCAGCATCATTCTCTCTTCCCTTTAGAATCAGAAATCCCAAAAACTTCTGTTCATTTATTAAAAGTAGTAAAACTGATGCACTGTGTTTCATGCAGCTTCAGTTACCCACCTGCCAGAAAGGCTTAAAGCAGAAAATGGGGTTTAAACACACAGATACACCCAGAGCAGCATCAAAAGGCATACTGAGAAAGACTGTTAGAGGTAAACCACCCCCAACTACTGACAATTCTAAGCATTTACAATCATAAACCATGCCCATAAAAACATTACATCTTTTAAAACAAGTTTTGAGGAGTGATGAAACCGCCTTTCAGGCTTCAATTGCCGAGCCTTCAGAATCCACTTTTCCCAAGCACCTCCTCACACCATTAATATTAGAACCGTGAAAAGAAAATGCACTAAGCCAAAATTTTCACATAATCATGGAACTCCAGGGACCAGAACTTCTAACATTACCCAGGATCTCCAAGAAACTGACACCACAAGACCACCACGTGCACCAGATTCACCATGGAAAATAGTATCTTCTTTCCACATGCTTTCACAACAGCCTTTCTTTGAAAACACATATTTGGTTTTGTTTAGGTTTTATTTACAGTCAGCACATGCTCTCCTATATATATTTCTAGGGTATCCACTACAGAAGATCCAAGGCTTAAAGCTCTTGCTTACTTTACCACGATACAACTTCAAAACACGCTTGGACAACCATCAATCAAAGCAATCAATTTGCAACAATCAATCTGATCCAGGTTAGAAGCATTTTAAGTCAAGAAATCTGTGCAAGTAGGATAACCTGTTGCAAAAGATTCAGTATTCGAAGCAGAACCCAATTACGTATTTTATTTGAAACTTGGCAGTCAAGAAGCCCACAGAGTTTTCAGCACAGGAGGAAGAAAAAGCCAACGCTACCTGAAGAGCACTGGTAAAAAAAGAGCAGGACACTGAATGGCAGACAGAGCAGCTTCAGAATACACTGCATTTGTACATTAATTCCTGTTTACTATATTCTCTACTAGAGTTTTGCAGGAAGCAGCTATTCTCTTTGGATATCAACTAGCAGGACAAAGTCAATACAGTGGAGGATCCAAAGGCTTCAGAAACAAAACAGAATCACTGCTTCACATCCCCTCATGTGCAGAGCATGTGGCCAGGCAATGACAGAGGCTGCAAAACAAACAGGTACCCACAGCAGCACAGGAGATCAAAAGCAGCAGGCAGGTACTCCTTAAATACTATCATTTGCCATTTTTAAGCTACAGCCTAATGATCTATGCAGGTTAGTGTTAGTGGACAAGGTTTTAACTGAGGAATAGAAGGCTGGCTTAAACTGTTTTTCTCTTACTTGTTTTACAGGAGAGCTGTTTGAGTCCATGCATCCAGGATCACGTTCATACAGCACAGGTGCTCACATTTTGAAGAAGCCTCTCTCTTAAAATAACAGTCAGTTCTGGAAGACTTTAAATGGTGCTAACTACTAAAGCACTGCAGTGTAAAATAATGGATTTCACACCATGCATCTATTTTAATATGCTTCCAACCAACGAGGCTGGCACTGAGATGCAGCTCAACAGACCTGGGAAATTTTTACGTGTGTTCAAGCACAGGCACAACAGACAAACTGTTCTGCTTAGAATAAAAAGCTGAGAACCCACATAGTGGAGCTGTATGTCACCTACTGAACACATTACTTTGTAGACTCTAAGTTCAAGCTTTGCTCAAGCTGAAATGGGCAGAGGCAGGAACATGCATTTTCAGAGGCTACCTATGGCCAAGAGCACTGTGAAAAGCAAGCTGAAGTAATCACAGGCTGGTAGAGTACGGGTGAGGCAAAAAAACCCACACAACAAACAAAAAACCTCACAACAAAAATCAACACACACCAAAAACACAACCAACCACCACCACCAGGAAACTCCACCACATAGATATATCCCTCCTGACAGAAGTGGAGTTATCCTCTTTGAAGTAAGATCGTGTATCTCAAAAGGCAAGCAGGAAGCTTCTCGTCATCCTGAATCAAGTTGCAAAGACAGACTATTTTGTTAAGAGTTCCCATCTTCCCAATGGACATCGAATGGAAAACTCACATCCAGTTTGTTTCCAGTGTCCCTTCCTCCTTTGTGAAAGTGAACTCGGCAGTATAAATCCTGAAGGTAGACAAAGACTGCATTTTGGATGAGCACCCAGCCCTCACTGCAACCTGTGTCCCACAGCCCAGTGTGAACCTTGTGCCAGCGAAACAAGAGTCCTGATGTGGTCACTGCCAGCATGAAGAGTTTTAGCTTCCTTAAAACACATTAAGGCATTTCCATATTAGCATTTCACCTGCAGTGGCTTCAAAATGTTTTGAGGCCTCCTAATAGCAACATCTGACTGCACAGATCCTGGTAGAAATGATCTAGAAGCAACAAATTCAAACTGCATGCGCAGGCATTAGCATGACTGAGCTTGGTCAACTAACACAGCACTAAACAGTGCAGATATTTCAAACCAGACACAGTCACGGATCAGCTGAGACAGAGCATGTTTCTATCCCACCACCTTTCTCAGCAGTTTAGCTCTCTGATCACACTGTCGGGAATGAAGGCTATAAAAAATAAAACAAATAATGCAAAAGCCAAAAGAAAAAGGCAAATGCAAAAAAATGAAAGGCAGTAAGAAAGGGCAGAAACAAGTAGATAGTCAGGAAACTGCATGGTGCTGAATATTAAAGGTGTCAGAGCTGAGGATCCAGAAGCTGCACTCTGTAATAAACCTGTCAGAGCTGGGAGGGCAGAAAAAACTGAAACAAACCCTCAAGACATTAAGACAAAGTGTTCAGGAACAAGCACAAGTGAGGAATACTGGAGAGGAGCAATGTTTCACCAGATTATTTGTTTCAGTTTAAATACTTCAGCATATTTAGACAAAATATAACACAGTACAAATCACATCAAAACAGGCAAAAAACCAACTCTGAAGTCATGGCATTCTGAAAGGGGCAAAAAAAGTTCAACAGAACACACTCTTTCCAAAACAGAAAATTATATCAAAGACTGGATGTGCCTTTATAAATTGAAAGAAGGGGAACAAACAAGTCTGTAGACACAACATCCTCTACAGATTTGTTGACATAAATTAAGTGAAAAGTATTTTTGCTACATCCACTGACAGCACTCTGCCCGGATATAACAGGTTTGCTATAGCAACATACAAACCATAGTTTCCTAAATACTCTCACAGCTTCATACAAACACACAAAACAAAACCAGAGCTACACTTCCCAGTGATTAGACACAATCTAACTCCCATTTGTTCTAGGTAAGCACAGCAGACATCGGACAGACTTTTGACACAGTCCTGGATCATAAGCATGTGTTTGGAGACCAAGGAATTCAAATTGCCCTTCAGATTTTTCTCGCCCTTTAAGCTTGCTGTTTGTGTCACAAGAGTCAAAAAGCAACAGTTGCATATTCTTCTATACAAGTTGTAGGGAGAATTTTACACCTATTTCCCATACAACTAGGACAGGTAGGATCCAGCAACCTTCTAAAGCATCACTTTATTCCTCTTTCTGTGGAAGGATATAAATGCTCTATTAGTGTTCCTTGGGGGGTTTAGAAGTTCCAGTTCTGAATCCTCACTGTGCTGCACACAAACTGATAGCACCAGTCCCTAAATTCCTACAGCTTCTTGCCCTAGACTGAACAGCAAGCTGAAGAAAGAAGGGGCTGGACAACAAGATACACTAAGTCAGCAGTGAGGAACTTTCCTATTTAGTACTCAGCAGGCCAACAACACGAGGACTGTTGAAGTTTTGTTCCTTTCAAATACAGTTTGAAATTAGAATCATTTGGTGATAATGGGAGAAAGCTGCAGGTTTGAAAGAAAGTACGGAAAACAGCAAAAAGTTATCCTCTGGAAGAAGTGAGTGAAGAACATTGCTACTAATTAATATTCAACTTATCTCCCCTAGTGAAAGAGGAGAACCAGGCCAGATGAAAAGTGTCCAGGGAGCTCTGAAAGAAAAAACTGCCTGCCCACTGGATACAGCAAAGAAACTGGAAACAAAGAGGAAGCCAGACAGAAGGAACAATAAAAGATTCCAACCTAGTCCTTTGCAGCAGTATTCCCAATGAACAAGATTTGGTCAAGGTCAGATCACTACGCCATTGTAACTGGAACACCAGGCAACATCCCACTTGTAGCTGCATATACAGGTAAGAAGGGTGAGGGCGCAGGATTCTACATGATCCAATTTATGTGCAGGCTACTCCCCAGAGATAGCACTTACACATTCTTGTTTTTCCACTTCCTTCAGAAGGAGGCTAGTGATCACAAGGCCTTTAGTGCCTTAGCAATTCACAGGTTGATCAGCTCACACGAAATATTAAGTGCGGCCTTAAAAACAGATATTCAGAACTATTCTGAATGGCTTAGATGCATTCAACACCTATAGAGAGATGGGATCCAAAGCCAGGACACAGATTACAACACTGAACCCATGACTGGCAGGATGCTAACAGCATCAGCAACAGTTGACACTGGGATGACAAGAGACAGCAGGAATAGCACCCCTGAACACAAAGCTTTCGAAGGTGGAGATAAAAATAGGTATCTCTGAAGTAAACATTTAAGAGAAAGGCCAGAGTTTGGTTTGGAGAAACAGAACTATGCCTGGAGCAGGCAGTCATACCTGCATGCAAGTAGCAGCTGAATGTGTACCAGCTATAAATAATAAGCTGACAATCACAGCCCTCCTGAACACCATTTTCTCCCCCTGAGAACTGCTGGAGCACAGAAGACACACAATTTCAAGGACAGCAGGGCCAACACCAACAGTCAATTCAAGTCGAGAGGCCAGACTCGCAAGCGTCAGCTAGGAACAGAGCTAATACTGGCTTCGGCACAACAGAAGAAACAAGTGCTAGGCTGGAGAGAGTCTAGGTATAAACCACAGGAGAGTATTTAATGACGCAGAGTCTGCACAATGAAAGGAGAGGCAGAGAGGAAGGGAGCTGAAGAGACAAGTGGGATCAAGTAGTTTTTTATCTACATTTTAAGTCCTGAGAAATTAATACATACGAGAGAAGAACAAGAGAGTAAGGGAGGTACCAAGAGCTGGAACAAGGCATATCTGGAGGACACAAATAGTTGAACTAAACACAAATACTCTAAAGACAATCTGGAGATGAGGATAAAGGTGTCAGCACGGGCACTGTACATGAAGACTTGCAGGACAGAACCAAGTATTGTCCTGAAGTAGGGATGGAGTGAAAAGCTATAGGGACTGTGGAAAGAATCTACATCTCCAACAGCAAGTATAAGAAAAATTTTTAGTTAAATCAGTCAGACTCCTAGAAACTGTGTAATGAGGGTGAAAACACAGAGAGAAAGGGAACCAAGGGGAAAAAAACACAGGGGACAGAGATGGCAATGGTAACAAGAGATATTTTCAAGCAGAAAACCTCTGACAAGGAAGTCATAAGGATTCTCTTGACAAATCCTGTCAAACACAGACCAAGACTGTCATACCTGCACCTTTCTTCACCAGGGAGTAAGGACTGCAGCTAACAGGGAAAATTTACACTGGCACTTTATAAACGAATCTTCAGTAGCTTTTAAACTGCTGACAGCTTCAGTTAAAGAAAAAACACAAGGAAAGAACACTCATTTCGTTGAATACTCAGAAATGCTACTCTGAAGTCAACTGTCTGCTTGTAATACACCTTTCTCTGCCTTCGTTGGTCCAGCTCTGTGCAGCCCTGAGATGTCCTCAACACCTTTCAAAGAGGACTAGGCCTGCAGGGATGTTTAACGCCACCCAGGTAGAGCTGGCAGCAGAGTGTAAAGGAGCACATTTGCTTCCTGTGCACCTGCTCAGATCTTGCTCTTTAGTCAGCCAGCAAAGCAGTGTGTTTATGCCACCCAGGTAGGTAGAATACAGTTACTTCACAGTTCAAGTCAAGGTTGTTTGGGGAATCGTAACTTAGCATTTTGTGTCTTCCTATTTATAAACATAACAATGCAGATATTTTCTAAATATTTACTGGGAACTTCCATTCCACCAAGGAATCAGCCTGGAAATGCCCTCATCAAACCACCCAAAGGGCAGATGGGCCCTGTGTACGGACCTGCTTGCCTCTAGCAACTCTTCAGAGGTGACTTCCAGGTCCCAAAACATTCTGCTCCTCAATGATGATTCAGTAACAGAGGTAGACCTACATAGCAACCCTGTGTCTCATCTGTATGGAATTAGGCAAGAGTACTTCACAGCTTGAAGCACTCCAGAACTAAAATATGCAGCACAATATAGAATGAGACTCTGCAGCTGCAAAATGTCAGCTCCAAGCTGCAAACTCCTGTCTCTAACAGTCCTTCTGCTACAAGGGGGCCAGCTACATTACAATTAAAGAGAGCAATGTAAACTTGGCTATCCTCCTTACATAAACTACAGCTAATCAGCTGCTAACAAATTCCTGGCACTCCAGCAGTTGCGTCAATGTATGCCTAATGGACCTTAAGTCTTTTTCCTTCAAGTGTCCACTCGCAAGAAGCCTTCCCAGAACAACATAACAGCAGTCAGCTGTCGGAGGAGGAACAAAGTCTCAACCAGAATATTCACCCACACAGTCACAACTTAAGAATGTCTTCAGAACAGGCTGTTCACTTGGTGACTAACCTATACCTCTCACTTAGAAAGGCAGATCTTAAGGACCAAAAAATCCACACCCACTTCATTTTTAGCCACTTGGAGATACTGGGAGACATCACAGCGAGAACAGAAGGGGAAGAAAAAGCCCTCAGTATTAAGTAGCCTGGGTTTACCTATGAGCAGAGCAGGCTAGAGAAGCAGCCAGTGCCGGAATCCATCCCAGTAGCTTCTGATGAAAGCAAGGCCTATTGTCACTACCAGCTGCTTAATGCGAATGAAGCACAGGTTATCATACACTTTAAGTGAAAGAGTAAGGTATTTGCTAAATCAGGCATTAAAAGAACTAATCCACAACAGTACAGCACATGGCAGCAGAGGGAATGCCAGTCAGGGTTGTGCTAGAACTGGTTCCACTGCCATCTTGGTGCAATACACTTAAAAACAAGCAGAAAACACTGCCAGCCACTTTTATGCTTCTACTTGTTTCCAAACTGAAGGAGGTGTAATCACACAACAGCAACTACCTACAGCTGTGCCACTGTCAAAGAATTCCCAGTGCCACTTAGAAGCCTACGAGAGAGTGGCAGTCCTTATCTTACTGATCTGAAACAGTGGTGGGGAAATGTGGAGCTTGAACAATGCTACTGAACACAAACCACTCTTTTATAGAAGCCCAAACTAGAGCATCAGCCTAAAGGGACTTCCCATTGTCTAATTCTGAAGAGCTCCATCATCATAATCAGTTTTGAACTCTCATTTGAAGCTAAACTCTTTTTTTATGTGCCACTGCACTCAGTGAGGAATAGCCTACAGCTTTGAAGATAGGAAAACAGAAAGCAAGTTCAGGCTCCTGCTGAACAATAACAAGGCACATCCCTTCTCGATGTAAGGGTGAAAGGTGTACAGATCCCTGTTTCTTCACACTTACCCTTTTCTTACTTCCCCAAGAACTCACTTGGCAAATTGATACGAAAAACAAATAGGAAAACAAGATTAAGCCAAAGTTAAAAGCTTTACAGTCCTTATCTGATTGAGTATCCACTTAGTCCAG
This sequence comes from Psilopsiagon aurifrons, assembly GCA_025447955.1. Taxonomy (NCBI): domain Eukaryota; kingdom Metazoa; phylum Chordata; class Aves; order Psittaciformes; family Psittacidae; genus Psilopsiagon; species Psilopsiagon aurifrons. The sequence goes on from JAOEHY010025845.1 coordinate 14,661, forward strand.
TTTTCAAAGTAAGCAAGTATTATGCAGTCCAGGTTTACGTGTTAGGATGACTAGTGTTTGTTATCTTGCCCTTGTTCTTTACAGCACTAATCATACCTTTCAATGAAGTAGAGCTGTAAGTATGAGGTTGTCCTATTTTTCCATTAATATTGCAAAAAAGAAGACATGCTTAATAATATACAGCAAAAGGGACATTACAGAATAAACTCAGCTTTTTAGACATCAGACAAAGCAGTCAGTAAACAAAGCCACAAGAAGGCAGAATTATCAGGTTTGCAGCTTACACAACTACCATTATTGCCCAGAACCATCCCCACCACCCACAAGAGCTTCAGGCTTCAATTTTCCTCAGGTAGTTTTGATGCCTTAAGATTCAGCCCCCATTTTCACATAGACAAGCAGGTTAATTTCTGTTCTCTTTGTCCCTTTGGAAAGGGAAGCTTTAAAACACGCCTGCTTTTTCACGCCTTTGAGCCCCACTGACTATTGACAATGAAATTAGTCTATTTATTTTCATTTAACATTTAAAAAGAGAGCTCAAAGCAGTCATATAATCAACCGTACAAGCAACACATCCAGCAGCATAATACTAATAGGCCAATCAGTTAAAATTAACTAACCAACAGCATTTATAACCTTCAATCACTTAATTCAGTCCATTAATAAAATGGAAACATGTTCCCAAATCCCATCCCAAAAAACGTTTCCTCCATCTTACCACTACTGTCCTTAAGCCCCCTGCCAGGTGAATAGCATTTATCCTCATAACACATCAGAGGCTAAGTGTTATCTGCACCACTTTAGAGAAGCAGACAGTCAGAGCTGCAGTACAGGGAGTGTGTGACAAACCTAAAGACCAGGGTATAAGGCACAGCTCTGACTATGCTCCTTAGGTGCATCCTCAGTACTGGTGCTCCCTTGACAGTTTCTCATTCCTTCCATTCCTGCCTTACCTCCTTGGCTTCCCACAGGCCTTCCTTTCAATATAGTGACAATCTCAAAGATTATCAGTAGTACAGTCATAGTAATTTTATGCAAGGAGGTTTTCAAAAGATTCTGAAAGGCCATGAAGAATGAAAGGCTGAAAGACAGCTCTACCCAGTTTGTGATGGGTTTATACACTACTGTATAAAAGGCTTTGCCTCACCTGGTGACCATGAAGAGTATATAGAAGTCTTCCTTCTAGCAAGTCCAGAATTTTAAGAGTTGAATCATTGGAAGCAGTAACCAGATAGTTTCCAGAGGGGTGAAAGGAAAGACTGTTTACCACAGCACTGTGCACTAAAGGTGGGAAAAACATACATAATAGTCATTGAAACTGGTTTACATAAGCCCAAGGAAAAAAAAATAAAGTACAACCACATTTCAATTTTCTGTTACAAAGTTTAACAGGAAAATTATCATGGGGGAAACATTCCACAGAAACTCTTCAAAGCACCAGAGAACAAGGGCAGCACTCAATTCTTGTAAAAATGGGAATTAGTTTATTGAAAGGAAAAGGGAAGCTTTGCCAATTGTTGTGGGAGATTTAAGGCTACAAAAGCTTCCAGCATACCTCCAAAACATAACTCTACCCAAGTGATCTATATGATTCTGTGAGAGAGGTAGACATTGACATATTTTACTACTGTGGAGCTGCTGTTTTCACTCCCAAGTCATTCTAGAATAAAATCTATATGGTGGTACATTAAAAAGAAGACAAATTACAATGAAAGGCAAATTCGAACTTGGCATTGCACAGGTTCTTTTGGCTTACTACTCAACTTTAATCAAGACTGGACTGAAGAGAAAGCAGGAAAGAAGAACCAGCAACTTGAGAATGGGCCAGAATAAGCATTATTTCTTCAGACATCCAATTTATCTCACCAAAACCTTAAAACTAGTATGAAAACTGGAAGTTCACACTCTTGATTGTCTAAAGCAGTCCTTTCTGCATGAAGGTGAAGCCCAAGAGTTATTTTTAAAAGAGCTAAAGAAAATACTCTATGAAGAGAGTCAAACTACACCTAAATTCACTGTAACATTAAACAGTTATTTGTAGGGCTTTTCTTTATTCCCCTCCTCAGACTTAAATAAATACGTTCAGTAGCCTGTTTTATGAAAATACATAGCACTTCACATTTGTAGAGCTTTCTGAGCCTATGTGACACTGAGACCACACTTGAAGAGAGCTTAAACAATCCAATTATTCTTAATTATACTGTATGCCCTCCAAATGTTCTGTTATCTTGAATCACTACTCCTCATACATCTACTACTACAATCTACTACTCCTCATACATCCCCCCCAACTGAATTTATATTCTTTTAAGAGTCTAATGTACACTTCAAAACGAAAGTGTATGTTACAAGATCTCACAATACGATTTTAAAAGATACTGGAACCAAACATTTGTTTTGCAGGTGTGGATTTGAAGCAGAAATGTGAAACAGCCTCAATAGCTCAATTGTAAACCAGAATATATCAACCTTTGAAACTCTCAGGAACACCAGATACCTCAGCTCAGGTTCTGAGAATGTAACTCCTCCTGACTTGGACTACTAAGAAACACAGAAGAAAACCTTAACTCAAAAAGGTAACTTCTAAACAGTTATTTTTGTTGGTGTTAGATCTTCCTCTACCCCCAGCCCTGTGTTACACTATGCCTTAAAGGGGGAAAAGCCTATGTGGAGTATTTCCTCTTGGAAGAATGCTAAATACATTTTCCCTCTGAAAACTGTATTTTGAGTGATTTTTAACATTCCTCGCACCATTAGTGTCTAAATTCAGATAAAGACAAACATACGTTGTTAACTAAGAAAAGTCCTGAAAGGAATCACATCAGAAACAAACAAAATTAATGATATATCCTCCAAGTTCCAGATAGCGAATAAACTATTTTCAGCTTTACAAAAAAAACGTTTTCATAATGAAGAGAAATGACATAGCAAGTGACTGTGTAAATCAGCAGAAGCTTCTGTGTCCAAGGAGTTCTTGGCTGTTGGAAGCCATTTCTTCATCTCTCTTCTGCCAAACCAGCTCATACCTCCCACAAGACCATCCACACACCTCCCCAAAAACTTGCAAACACATCCTGCAACCTCACTCGATTCAAGTTGCAAACAGTAAACGCAGTGCAGCACAAGGTGGCATCTCCCACTGACTTGCTGCTACAAGCCTACCCTTCTGCCAGCCAAGCTCTAGAAAAACAACAGCCAGTTAAGAGACTTATACTGGGGGGTTAACTGAATTAAACTGAGTTATGCCAGCCTGTAAAGAGACTGAACATAACTGTCCCAAGTCTGACAATACTACTTTGATTGAATGCAACAACTTAGTAACCACCAGTGAGAAGATAAGTTATGATAGCCACAGTTCCTAGTGAACAGATAACCACATCCAAGCCCCATCTGAACTGTAGGAAAGTAACAATTTTTCTTTTTAAACAGCAATTAATAAAAGGTTAGAGCTGTTTCCATGGAACTGCAAAAGAGGTGCTCCCTCCCAGCTTTGCACAGGGAATAAATGCCAGGCAACAAACATTGGCCATTTCTGCAGGGGATGATGTGCTGTACAAGAAAGCACCAAGGAGAGGACTGAATAAAGCACCTCTCTTCTCCTGTACAGTTACCATGATCAGAGCATACTCCACTCTGCTAAAAAAAAAAACACGATAGCAAACTGCAAAACTTTTTGTATTTCCAACTTTCATTTATTAAAGTCACAGTGGGAACAAGTCTTGGCAACAAGAGCAACACTTCTAAAAGCCTCATCAGTTTTGGAAAACAACCCAACTTGAAACACGCAAGAGCCTGTGGCAGGAATACTTAGCCCTTAATTCCTCAATGCCACTCAACCCTTAAAATGGATTCTCTTGAAATCAGGCAGCACAAGCACATACTGAGGGACGAGATGCCCTCTAGTGGGAATGAGATGGGAGTTTCACATGCGAGAGCCACAAAACTAAACCTGGTTTAGCCAACAGGCATGTGTATAAAACCTCAGAAGAGCAGGATTTATCTCCCAACCCCAGAACAAGTTACAAAAGCATCAGTTTGCAGCCACAGGTGCATAAAGTAACTGCATACAGCTACCACTGCAATTTTAGGTTTCTCTGAACTAGAAACAGTCATAAAAGCCAAAATTTAACACACAACTAGGATTTACACAGGAGCTGTTGAAAATAACATAACAGGAAAAGATCTTTTCAATAGCAAGGCTGTTGGACTAAAATGCCATTCACTGAGGGTGGGACACAGGGGAAAGATAATTCCCAAACACAAAACAGAAGCCTGGCAGCCAAACCAAAACCACATTAGATTCTGACAATTTAATAGCAGTAGAAACCAGAAAAAGATGATTTTTGAGCCAAGTTATACTGTGGCTGGAAACACACACTGCAGATCGTGCCACTGGTGAAAAGCAGATAAAGTTAAAGGACAAGCTGACACTGTTCAAATATTTAAACATACCTCCTACTTTAGCAACAAAACTTCAGGAAGGCATTCCCAAGTTTTGATATGGGTCACAAGTTCACAGTACTTACTACACAAAGAATGACATTTCAGTATTCATCAATGTAATTGTACCAGTTCAATACGGATGAATTGGAACAACAGCCACCAAAAGATTTGATTTCCATTAGATTTGGTTGGCTATCAGAGAACTGGGAGTGATTTTGAGTCCATAATAACAATTGAAGGAATTAAAGAAATAAATCACATTAGATAAGAGTACAAAAAGTGCTCAACTTGGCTACACAGGGAAAATACAGTTGAGGACCACTGCACAAGCCAGGAATAAACCACACTGCAGGAGCAGGAAGCTGAAGCTAGAAATAAGGAATATGATCATTTTTTTTTATACTCAGGAAAAAAGCCTGTTCCAATCATAGTAGTGTCACCATCAGTGCTTAAGAGTCAGATCACAACAGTAATGCCACCTACACACAAAGATCACAAGAACAGCAGAACTATGAAAGCATTCTGAAGTTTGCAGACTGCTTCTACTCCACAGCAGCCTCCTTTTTGAGAGCTTTTATTTACTATTTTATGGAACCCAAAGGCTTTTCATAATCTTAATAGCTTCTCTGCAGACAACCTGCATTTGCTTTGAGATGAGTAACCTCCACTGCCCTTACCTGCCAGAGGAGGTTCTAGTCTTTCACAGGCTGCTGTGAAGGAAGGCAAACCTAAGAACTCTGCTCCTTAAACATCACTGCCCCTCCTCTGCCTTTCTTTATCAAGAGAAACCAGAAACTTGTGTTGAGATCCTGCGAATTCTTTTAATGCCTTGTGAATACAGGGGTATACAGTCAAAAGCATCTTAGAAAATAGTTCTGGTTACATAAAGGCAGTAGGACCACAGCTTTAATTTAGAACTCAGTTTTTGCGTCTTAACTTGCAAAGCTTGCAGGAATTAACTGCAAGCTCTTACTACTCTGCCTTTTCTACCTTGCATTCAGCTGGAACAGACAGCATCTGCTGCATAGGGCAGAAAGAACAATATACCAACCTTCAGCCCAGTATCTCTGATCTGCTTTACTAGCATGCAGGAAGCAGTCTTCATGAAAAACTAGCAAAATTCAGTTTAATAAGCTATCTATACTGGAAACAGTGCTTGAGAATGTATAGATTTCCAAAATACTACAGCAACTCTAAAAATTCTTACCAGTAAAGGAAATAAAAGCTATGTTTAGGCTCAAGAAACTAATATGCACAAAATAGGACAATCAAACTCAAAGAAGCTTGCATGGATGAGAAAGCACCTTTTCCTATTCAGTTCTACAAACCAGCAGCACTAATCGTTTTGACAAGAACAGGTAATGGGAGGACATGACATTTAGAAGGTAAGGGCAAAAAAGAATAAGAAAAGATTTAGACTCCTAAATACAAAATCTACTCCAAGAACAAGCCCACCTGGGCAAGTCACGCCAAAGTCAAAGCTAATTCCAGAAGCTAAAAACACAGCAGATACTAGAGGAAAAAACAGGATCATGGTACAGAATTGCAATTGGTTGATTTGGATTTTCCTCTTTTGTTAACTTCTCCTAGTTTTCTCATTAAGAACTTATCCTTTTGCTTTACTGGAATGCATCTGACTCCTCCTATAGGCTTATTCAGAAACAAAGGCCACATCCCTTTTACTGTACATCTCAAGAGCAGTGAATACAAGCCAAGAGACATTGCAGGTAACAGCTATGCTCACTTGCAACATGGGACAGTTTCAGCATCTGACTTTTTTGCTTTTTGATGGTGGGCAGGGGAGAAGAAATCAGAAGAGAAGTTTCTCACCTATGTGTGAGAATCAGTCTGGGAGCTAACACAAAGCAAAGCATGGTTTTGGGAGTAAAAAAGGTCCCATTGGCAGACCTAACGCAGTCCCTTTCTAGAAATGCAGCAAGTGATGGAGAAGCAGTCCTTGGACTTGAGAACAATTCACATCAACACATGGAAAGGTCTAATTTCTCTGTGAACTTAACTTGCCTTGATAATGTTGAAGAAGTCTGTTCATCCTAACATCCCACACCTTCACTGTGTTGTCTGTGCCAGCTGCAGCAATGCAGGTACCACTGGGATGAAAATCCACATGATTCACAAACCTGTAAATCGCAGTTAAACCCATCCGTTTACATTCAACTCTTGCTAAAGCTCAAAAATGTCTTTTTAAGAAGTGAACCTAAGTCATGATGCATTGAGCATGATAGTAAGGAGATAACCTGAAAATGCATATCGCTGAATTTCACTTAAGACCTTCCTTATGACCCAAAGTAGGCTGCAGGAATAAATCTAAGCATACCATCTTCAAGGTTTTACATGATAGGTGTAGGAGCTGTAGCTACAAGCCTCCTGAAATCTGACAGACCCACCTGTCACAACAACACTTTCAAGTGTTCATTTAATGTTTGCAACATTTATGTTTCCTATTAAATTAACAGGATTTCTAGAGTGGTGTATACAAGACTGAACACATATTTTCTTTGCTTAACTGATTTTAAGCTGGAACTTCCTGACTTTGTGCCTAAAATCATAAGCTATTGCTTGGAAGGAAGCAAGGCTGAGATCTAATTCCTTTCTGGACCTGTATGCTATCCATTTTTATTTTGAACACACAAGTACAGTAAAACCTTCAGTGAAGAGTATCTCACCCGATCCACACAAGGAATGGCATAGAATTGATTAATTTTTGAGTGTTCTTGGAACAAATACTGAGGAAGTTGAGATATTACAACAGGTTCTTAAGAGCACTAGAAAAAATAACGTCTGAATGTGTCTTATCATCATTGTATATTACCTGGAAAGAACACAACTTTGTACTTAAAAATTCGGTGCAGCAAGGAATTATGAAGATTCCAGTCTCAGTTCTCTACGGGATTGTTTTGTGATTCTGGACAGATTAATTTTTGCCATAGCTCAATATTCTCCATGGGGAAAAAAAAAAAAACACCCCAAAAATTCCAATTCAACAGCTGCTTTGTAAAGTGGGTTTTGGAATAACCCTAATACTCAAAAAATGTAAGGATGAAACAAAGCCTCCAAGTAACATCTCTCAGTACACTTTTGCTCTTTCAAGTTACTTCAACTCAGAGCAAAATAAAAGACCTTAACAAAGCTGGAAGAAGAAATAAAAGAAGTTAAGGGACTGGAGCACCTCCCGTATGAAGATAGGATGAGAAAGTTGAGGCTGTTCAGCCTGGAGAAGAGAAGGCTGCGTGGAGA
>JAOEHY010025851.1:0-16815 GCA_025447955.1 Psilopsiagon aurifrons
GATTGTGTGTCCCATAATATGTTTTCCAATAATGTAATTTTAAGTAGCTACCTCTTTCCACAACCATTGCCTTACCTATCCTTACATTACTGCAGCTGCAAAAATCATCTACTGACAGAATATGAGAAGAACTGTCTTGGACAAAAGTTAAAGCAAACGGGATGACAGAACATAGAGGTGACCTATATGGTGTGAGATAGCTTTATGGTATCAGAAAAAGCTTACTGCTAAGATACAACAAAACACAAATCCCCTTGATAGTTGGTTTCAAAATCTGTTTGGTAGTTGGGGGTTGGGTTCCTGGGCTCAACACCTGTTGTTATCGGATTTAAAGTTTCTAGACATTGTTTGTTGATTGTTCTTGTCTGTCAGATTATGATGAGTTGTATAAAGCGTTCAATTGTTAAACTGCAAGAACAAGTTTTAGTTGTTCAAAAAGAAAAAGGGGGAATTGTTGAGGAATGGATGTTTGAGCAGGGCCATGGACCGTGGCAACGGCTGGAGACCACGGCATCATAACCACAAGGAGCCCATCACCTACAAGGACAGCTCAACTTTGAGCAGTGGGGAAAGTACCGAAGAGCCCCTAAGGGGAAGCAAAAAGCAGAGGTGCAAACTGCAAGAGGGAGGGGTTTGGCAATGCAACATTATGCTTAGCCAATCATATGTTGGTAATCGTTTGAATGTGACCAATCATATCTTGAATATTGTGCATAATTAACCCTAAGGATATATAAGTGAAGCCCTCAGATGCAATAAATGAGCTTGATGCATGATCATATTGATTGTCGTCATTCCCCCACCACTGGAGGGTCCTCGCCTACCGCAATTATAGAATTTACAGAGGAAATTGTGATTTCTTCTCATAAAGCACAGCTCTACTATACCTTTACTAGGAAATTTTTGTCTAAAATATGCCTTGCAGTTTCAAATTATGAATGTAGAGAAGAAAGAATATACATAGAACATATTTTTTAAATTGAAAATCATTGGTACTGTTAGGGAACACTACCAATGAATTGTTGGCATGTTAGCACCCATGGCATTCAGCTAAAAGCAGTAGAACCTTCTCTTTTTTCAGTAGTGTTAAAGCATAGAAGAAAGCTTCATATTGAATTGTGGATTGCCTAAGTAGGAGCTGTAATGTCACATTAAGAAAAAGATGTAAACAATGACTCAATAAGGTCATATTCCAAGCACTGAAAGAATAGGAAGTAAAAGACAGATTAAAAAGATAGATTTATTGTTTGAGACAATAAACCAGCATGACTCTTGGTGCTTCACTCTAGAATGATCCATTCCAGTACTTTCACTTTTAGCATTGTCTGTTTAATATAAATAGTGGAGAAGCTATATAGTGAAGTGAAAGGAAAATGAAAATGCATGTGGATTCTGCAGTTCCTAGAGAGTTTACTTTCTGAATTGGCCATGATATTAAATACTGAATAATTAAGTTTCACTATAAAAACAATCCTATTTTTCTTGCACCTCTGCTGTCTTGGAGTTCTTTTTTTCATTCATCTGCTTGTAAAAAACTTGGTTTTGTTGTAGATTGTTGTTTATCTCCTTGTTTTTCAACCAAACAAGTTTAATTAAAGAACAATTAACTGTTTTCATGGATTCTTCTGTAGATTTTACTTTGATTTGATGTTTTTCACGTATGACTTGATGGTCAAGCTGTAACATAAGCCTGTAAATCCTTTTCAGGGCTAATTTGGAGAGAAAAATAGAAAGCAACTTCTAACTGGGAGGTTAAACTATTGTAAGCAGAGTAACTTTTTTGGATTGCATTAGTTTTGTGCTTTTGTAGCTTGTAAAAGTTTCAGTTACATTAGTCAAGGCTAGTAATATGTTTGAAACAGAAGAGTTTTCTTGTTCAAAATTAAAAAAAATAAAATAACAAAACCAGTGTAATCAGTACTAAGTATTTTCTGTGCTAATTCTATTTTTCTGCTAACCAAATGGCATAAACAAATTTCTAATTAATGGAGGATTGCAAGCAAGTAATTGCTGCTTACTCCTGTGGTCTAATCTGGTAAACTTCAGTGGATAACCAGACAGTCTGCATCTCTCCTTTCAAACACATTTCAGATGTATTTAGCCGTATGTTGTTCCCCCTGTATAACAGTCAGCATGGTCAGAACTGCGTAGAGCAACCTATTTGTGCAAGATTGGAAGCATTGCAGGATTCATGCAGACAGCATGCATCAAAAGTGTGTTTACAACTGCACTTTGGAAAAGATGTATCTTACGGTATATGCATGCAGATTCCCATGCCTGATTCCCTTGCTTGATAGGGGACTGTTTTGCAAATGCCAGAATTCACCACTTGAGCAAAACAATAGTTACAGCAATGGCTGGCTTGCTTTTCCATGAATACTGCAAAGCTGGAAACTGCTCCTAATCTGATTTCAAGTTGTCTATAGCTATGTCCATACAACACTATTCAGAGTGTCAGGGACTTTGTCCAGCGTGCCAGACTCACAGTCCCAGAGAAGAGGTTGAAGATCTAACTTTTAAAGGAGAGTCTGAGAGCAACACAAGTATTTTCCATAGATAAAGACAGATCTTTTGAAAATGGCTTGTTTTTTTATACTTAAAAGCCAGTCTACAGCATTTTGACAATGCTAAAGGCCATTTAAAAATTACATGTTTTCCTGTATAAGTCATATAAATGTCAGGACTACTGTACTTTAGGTATATGAAAAGGGACATGTAATTTATCATTTTTGTATTGTCTCCACTCTACGTTGCATTGGAACAGGTCAGAAAGTAATCAGAGAGAGGTAGGTGCTCTATGCTAGTTGAATTCTGCATAAAAGTAATTAATAGTTGGAGAGGCCCTAAAAGAGAAACATGGCTTTGATACAGTGTCGTCTGTTCTGCTATAATTCATTGCTGAATAAATACTGCCTAGGATGCCTTTCTCAGTATTTCCTTCAAGAATTATAAAATGTGTTCCTTTATACAAAAGATTAATAGATGTTATTTCAAAGCCAGGGGACTATTTTCTTTTCTTTTTTGGTGTGGCGCAAGAACTGAAAATGATATGCAAATATGTCTTACTCGTAGCTGGCATTTAGTTCCCAACCTGTAGCAAATACTGAATTAGAAATTATTTATAATTTGGAATGGAAACAAACTTCTGAGAAATCATAGAAGAGTTAGGGTTGGAAAGGACCTGAAGATAGCCTAGTTCCAACCACCCTTCCATGGGCAGGGATGCCTCACCCTGGACCATATTGCCCAAGTTTCTATCTAACCTGGCCTTGAATACTGCCAAGGATGGAATATTTACCACTTCCCTGGGGAACTTGCCTCACCATCCTCACAGTAAAGAACTTCTTGTTTATATCTAACTTGAACTTCCCCTGTTTCAGTTTAAGTCCATTACCCCTTGTCCTATCACTACAATCCCTAATGAAGAATCCCTCCCCAGCACCCTTGTAGGCCCCATTTAGATACCAGAAAGCTGCTGTGAGGCCTCCTTGCAGCCTTTTGTTCTCTAGGATGAACAGCCCCAATTTTCTCAACCTGTCTTCATACAGGAGGTGCTCCAGCCCCCTGATCATCCTTGTGGCCCTCCTCTGGACTTACTCCAACAGCTCCATGACCTTTTTATGTGTCCAGAACTGTTACTCCAAGTAGGGTCTCACGAGAACAGAGTAGAGGGGCAGGATCACCTCCTTCCACCTGCTGGTCATGCTTCTTTTAATGCAGTCCAGGATACGGTTGGTTTCTGGTCTGTGAGAGCAAACTGCCAGCTCATGTTCAGTTTCTTAACAACCAGCACCTCCCAAATCCCCATCACCCCTGCAGGGCTGCTCTGAATCTCTTCTCTGCCCAACCTGTAGTTGTGCCTGGGATTGCTCAGACCCAGGTGCAGAAGTTTGCACTTGACTTGGTTGAACTTCATGAGATTGGCATTGGACCATTTCTAAGGAATATCAAGGTCCCTCTGGATGGCATCCCTTCCCTCCAGCATATCAACCAAACCACATAACTTAGTGTCACTGACAAATTTGCTGAATCCCACTGTCCATGTCACTGACAAAGATGTTGAACAGGATTGGTCCCAACACCCACCCCTTAAGGACAGCACTTGTTACCCATCTCCATTTGCACATTGAGCCTGTGACCGCAACTCGCTGTGTGCAGTCATCCAGCCAATTCTTTATCCACCAAATTGTCCATCGATCAAATTGATGTCTCTCCAATTTAGAGACAAGGATGTCATGCTGACAGTGCCAAATGGTTTGCACAAATCCAGGTAGATGACGTCAGCTGCTTTGCCCCTATCCATCAGTTCCATAGCCTTATCATAGAAGGCCAACAAATTGGTCAGGCAGGATTTGCCCTTACCTAAGCCATATTGGCTGTCACCAAGCACCTTGTGATGTCATGCGCTTTAGCATGCTTTCCAGGAGTATCCACTCCAAGATTTTGCCAGGCACAGAGATGAGACTGACTGGTCTGTAGTTCCCTGTGTCTACAATTTTCACCTTCTTGAAAATGAGGGTAATATTTCCCTTTTTCCAGTCATTGGAAACGTCACCTGTTTGCCACCATTTTTCAAATATGATGGACAGTGGCTTAGCAACTGCATTCGCCAGCTCCTTCAGTGCCCCTGTGTAGATTTCATCAGGTCCCATGGACTTGTGTACATTCAGGTTCCTAAGATGGTCTCGAACCTGATCCTCTCCTACAGTGGGCCCAGGGTCTTCATTCTCCCAGTCCCTGCATTTGCCTTTCAAGACTTCAGTGGCATGGCTAGAAGCAAATAATGAAAACAATTTAGAATCAGTCAACATTTTCTGTTGTGTATTATTTTTAGTTACATTCTTATAGTAATTGTTTGTAAAATGTTATATATATATATAGAAACTAAAAATAGAAAGCTGAGGATTAACCTTTTTCTCAGAAAAGCTCACTTCAGGGTTTCTTGCAGGAATGGATTTTCTTAGCCTTAGATTATATAGCTATATAATTTTCAGTACTTTGTAAAAAGACAATGGACAGAAGCTGCCAGCACAAGCTGATAGTATATTTAGAAAATTATGCTTTTCCATAGAAAGTTTTGTTTTAATTGAAATAGTGTATTTCCTTGGAACATCATTAATATGAAAAAAATGTTTAGCAGATTATAAATAATATCAGTGTATATTTGATGCGTTTATGCTTCATTAAGACAATGGTAGAAGTGAGGCTTGAGCTCTTATCACATTTACCAAGACTGTAAATCACTGAATTGCCAGTGATATGTGCAAGGTTAACAGCACTGTATATGGAAAGGAAAACAAAAAGCCCCCTTCTCTTCAAATTACAGCTATTACATCGGTTTAATTGGTGCTCAGAATAAGTTTGACCTGTGGATAGGTTTGCAGGCTAGGATTTTAAGAAGGCACTAAGGGAGCACAGTGCTCAAACTTAATGTTGTTCAATGAAAGTTGGTATACATTTAAAATTCTTCTCAGCATACAATTTTTTTGTCAGGACATTCATGGTATCCACATTAAAATTCAGTCTGAGATAGTCTGTTACTAGTTTGGAGGTATGCTTAACACAAAAACACGCACACAAATGGCTGGTGTATGGCATGGAAAAAAGGAAGGTGATTTTTGGAAGTGTGTTGACCTGCTTGTGCTGGTTTTTAACCTGTTTAGTTTATGGACTAACAAACCTAGCAAAGGATTGGAGTATGGAAATACTAATGCATTCCACTTCATAGAAAAGAAGTGATCTTTACAGTTTCACTACTGTCATTTATAAAATAAGGTGTATGTATACTGTCTATTGGACTTGCATTTGGTTTTACTGACTGCCACTTGCAGTGTTCATTAATCTATCTGCCTGACATCATCCTTTTCAAGCATCAGGTATCTCTCATATTGTTGCTTTTGCTAATGCTTATCTTTGTGCTTTCATTTTTATGGTGATGACGGACATTATATGTGTGTGTAGTGCTCTGATAGAGGGCTGCTACCTTAACATGTGAATGACAAGCTCTTGCCCTTTTTTGGTTGGGAATCTCTTGCAGTCATCAGAGTGACAGCTTCTAAAAGCATCATTGAATCAACTAGAAATTCACTGACCTTGGCTGGAAATAATATTATCAAGGATAATTTCAGATGGCATCCAGATAGTTGCATTTTCTTTTAGGTTAACTGATCTAATAAGCAGTTATGCACATGGATAACTTTATAGATGTGCCCAGTTTGTTTCAAAAGGACTGCCTATCTGAATAAGTAAACAGACTCTTCTGTGTGGAAAAAGCTGCACATTTCCCATGAACTTTTCATCCTAATTGATGCATTTAGGTATGTTCATTTAATTAATCTTTGCCTAAGTTTTCCCATGCACTGAATAAGAATAATTAACATTTTCATGCTGAGAATGATGCTTAATGATACTCCTTAAAATTGACAAGAACTACCAGACAAGTGAATGTTATTATTTTTGTTTTAATGCAGGTTTAAATTGCTGTAGTTCAATTTGGTCTTTACATGGGAGTTTGTGTTCATTTGTCGTTGGGCTGCTGTAGAGCTTATTCAGGTCAAATACCAGTTGTAGTTATAGTGTACCTCTGAACCTGCTGAGGCCCAGATGTAGGGCACAGTGTGTAATAAAGACTTCAGATTACAGACACAAGTAAAAGCTTTCATGCAAGAAGCAAGTTGCTGGGAGTTCATGCCTTGAAGGAAATGATTGTGGCTTTATATCCAGTTTCAAGGTTGCTTTCTCACAATTCTGATATTTTCTAAAGTAAGATGAGTGAAGATACCGCATCCTGTACAGAACAGAGGGTAGTTTGGATCTGAAATGCTGGCTACATAGGAAACACAAGCAGGGTGGTCTAAACTGTATTCAAGTCATGTTAATTAATCTTTTCAAAGGAAGATCCTTTAGTTCTTGAGGGGTCTTAACAGAACTCATAAATAGCTTAGGCTAGTTATCTATTTCTGTGGAATATAGATGTACTGAACATGCCATAAATTTCTTTCAAAAACATCAACTGTGATACAAGCAAAGATACTTCAAATAACACATTCTGAACTATATTTGCTACAGTTAAAATAAATACTATTTTCACTTCTTATCGTTAAAGCAGACTGCTCATCGCCTGAACTCCTTTCCCACCCATTGCCAAAGTTTTCTTTTTTTGGTCCTTTATCGATCTGTGCTGACTCAATTAAAATTTGTGCTTCTGTTTGCCCTGTTTTTTTCTGGCACTGTCGCTGACATAATTTGTTCATGCCTCTGTTTTTGCTTTTAGCACCCATAACAGCTTGTAGCATTACTCATATTCACATGGTACTCCTGTAAATACTGATGAATGGGGATCTTCTGTTCTACAGGCAGTGAGAAAAGAAGTGTATATGTATATGCATTTGTCTAAAACACTATTAGCTGATATAGTATCTATTGTAATAAAAAAGAGCATAATTCATGATGCATCATTTAAGCAAAACAATTTATTACAAATAACTTGCAATATGCTACTACTTGTCTGTACTATTGAGTTAATTGTATAGAAATTTGGCAGAAAATAAACTCCTTTGTGTTCCAGCAAATCCTCAGATGTCAGAGGGACTAAGTGCAGCCACGCTTGATTTCTGATTATAACCAATTCGACACTCTACATCCAGAACTTTTTACAGATTTGTCAATAGTGCAGTTTATTAAAGCAACAAAAATACAGGTACAGAATTGCTGCTGATAAATTCACTAATTGCATTAGCACTAAAATCCAAAACTAGCTAATGGTTAATTAAGCTCATATGGAAAAATAGCCACTTGGTATTTCACTAAGCTTAGCTTCACACATATATTCTCTGGCATAGTCAAAAATGCAAATCTTAACAAAGTGGCATGTCTGCTTTGGGAAGAACAAACTCATCTACTTGTCCATGAAGTGTCTACTTGTCCAAAGTGTGTTTATTAGGTGCAAAGGAGTGACAACTATTGTTTAGGTTACCTTCAGTCAGGCTGCTCAAGGGGTTTTTTTTTGCAAGGACAGAACAGAACCTGAAACATTAACACAAAATAAGGCAAAATGAGGCAAAATAAGGCAAATGAGGCAAAATAAAGGGCCATTAGCCTAATAACCCCAGCCAGCAGCCCATTACTCCTATTCAGGCTGTTGCCATTAATCTCTTCACATATTCCGTGTCCTCATATCTACATGTATTTTGTGTGGAGCAGTTTCTGCTAGTCAGGGTGACACCTTCTCCCTTAGGTCTGTCATCTCTGGTCCAGAATGGTATTTCAGCTGATGCCTGTACTCCAGCATGTCAGTTCAACCAAATCATGTGCTTAAAATCAGACACACAGTATATAGTTGAATGTGGAAATGGATCCTTCCTTTACCAAAGTTCTGTTTTATTCAAATGAGGGCTTGTTCTGAGGCATTATGCTCACAAAGTAATGAGCTGCATAAAGAGAACTGAGGATATATCTTTGCTACATTCAACATATACCTTTAAAATATACTTTTGATGAAATTCAACAGATTCTATCTTTAAAATATCAGTTCTCAGCAGTAGAACATTGTAGAAAATCGTTTGCCTTTTTATAGTTATCAAAAATAGTCTAAACATTTCCTGGTTTACATTACAGCCCTTCAGAAGTCACACTGTAGAAAGTACAAATGTGTAGCTTTATAATGGTTTACAAATGTCAGCTGTTGTGAACCTCATACGTCAGGAATATGCAGTATGGGCAGGCTGCTCAGTATTCGTGTAAAATTTTGTAACAGTACTTGGCTTCTCAAATTAGGTTTTCTGTGCTCACTTTGCAAGAAAATTCTTTTCTTTGCTTTAAGTATACTAGCTGTAAGTTTTCCTCTTGAATAAATTATTTTTAACACAGAGGCTATATTAGGTGCAATTGCAATTTCACCATATTTTGGAAACTAGAGTAAGGCTTTTACAAACTGTAATCATGTTTATTTAATCATCTGTGCTCTTAAGTGACTTCTGAGTATTCCCCAGGCAATAAGAACTGCAAATTGATGAAGTCTTTGCCTTATATTTTTTAATCTTTTCTGCATTACACCATTAAAATGTAGCAATCTGCAGTACATGACTGATCAAAAGAAATGATCATAACAGGGATAGTTTATTTTATTTGAAATTGGGAAAAAACTAAAGGAAAACAAAGGCAATTCAATAGCTCTGGCTTGAAGCCAGCAGGCACCTGTGACACTGTCAGAGTATTTCCATTACAATGGATTTTTTTTTTTTTTTTTTTGAGAGAGATAACCAGACTTTTTGAGAAAACTTGATAAAACTGCTTGCATAGTGCAGGTAATTTCTGATGCTTTGTTTGCTTTGCATGGAGGATTTAGTTTTGTTTTAAATGCATTTTTCAGCTTCAAGTACAGGCTTATACATATAGTTTATACACCATGGCATATTATGCAACAAGAAATTGTTAATTTTATTTAAATGAACATTTAGGGCAAGAATAGACTCAATATTAAGAATTTGCTTGGATTTAGAAATGTCACAATTTTCAGTTGTATTCTTTAGATCATCCAGAATTCCAGAATTTTCTTGACTCTTGTGTATGATGGCAAATAATTCTGTAATCTAGTTTGCATGTTAAAAAAATGAAAGAATAAAGGATGCTGAAAATGGTGTTCTTCTAAGGGCTGGGGTGATAGTTTAATGGTGTTGATTGCTCGTGGAAGGAGGTAGAGAGGGTTTGGAAACACTTGGAAAATGTTTTTTTGGCCAATACCTATATGTCCATGAGGAGATGGGAGAAAAAGTTTCAGCTGTGGTGTTAAACGGGAATTAATCTCACTTAGCCTGAAACACCAAGGTGAAGTTTAAAGTTTCCCTGCAAATCTTCCACAGCTGTTTTACAGAGCTGTGTGCCTTTACAGTCTGTTTTGTTTTGTTTGCACTCCAGCTTACTAGGGGAGGAATGTTTTATTTTCTTAGATTATATGAGGAGGTTCAGATGACTCAGTGATTAATTTAGTTATCTCCATTCAAAGTTAGATAAGGCTAATCAAGGCCTCCATCATGTGGCCTTTTCTGACTGCAGTGAGGCTTAAAGCTTTCTTGTGTTCCCCAGTCAAATTTACTCGTGATGAATCACTGGAGCAGAAAAGATGATTTTGTTATTTTTTCTACATTTGGGAAGGTCAGCATATAATGGGTAAAAGCCAGGTAGTAACCCAAGTTTCTGAGTGCTTTTTGTAAAGTTACTTTGCTATTTAAGAAAATAACTAGTGTTTTTTTTCTGGGGCCTGATTGTTACTGATGTTATGCAGCAATGATTTCAGTGGCTTCAATCTCCTTAGTCAGATAACATTAAAAGACTAATATGTCTGAGGGGCTTTTTCAGAAGTGACACACAAACCACAGTTGTATTGTTGGCATTGCAATCATTGCAGCCACAGATCCAGAATAAATAAAAGTAAATCTGTGCAGTCACTGAAGCCAATTTTGTTGTCTCATTTATACAGTGAAATCCATGTATCTGGCAAAGTGCATTGTGAAGCCTAAAGCAATCTCATGTAGAGGAATCTGCTTTCAAATAATTTTTCTTACTCAGGGTAATTGTGTGTTTATTTTGATTGATCTTTGACTTCACTATTCTATGATATGTTTTTGCATCTGTAATATTTATTTTTATTTAAAGATTAAGATTATTTTCAAGATCATATTAACTTTTGGATCTTTTAGGCCTAGATACTTCACTGTGGTATGAAAAATTCCTAATTCTGCTGAATTGCTATGGCTTGGACTCCTAAATGGCTTTGGAAAGTTTGGTCCATACAGGTAGCATTGAATCATTTAGAGTTATATTATGCTTAAAATCTGCAACACAAGTAATGTTTTCTCCACAAGTCTGGTTGTTTTTTGTTTGTTTGGTTTTTGGTTTTGTTTTTTTTTTTTTTTTTGATTACTTACAAAAACCAAATGGTGCTTCTTGTTGAAATAAAGCTTATGATTTATCTGACTGGCCTGAGGCATTAGCTAATTCATCATGACTAGCATTTGTGTAGCAGCACTGGCTTTTTCTTGGTTTGATTAGCGCAGTCAATGTTCATAGCTTTCTCAAATATACTGAATATATATGATTTCTTTAAAATGGTGATGAAAGACAGCAAAAACAATTATATCAATGTCAGCATTCATTTTTTTTTTTGCTTTTGACTATTTTGGATACTGGTACAAATACTGGCTTATAGCTGTTCCTTTTGCTGTACTTTGGGAACTGTGTCAACACCTCAGCTCTGTTTTTACCAAGATCATTTCCTTCCATCTGCAGAGATGCATTTGAGGCCTCCAGAGGCAGTGATGGTATCCTAAGGGAGTTCTACAGTGTAACAGGTTGCAGTGTCTCTGCTTTGATTATTTCCAGTTATTTCCTTTTGTAACTTCATTATAAGACTTTGTTCCGTTTTATCAAGAGCTACTGACTTCCTAACCTCTTTTAAAGCACGATGTTCATACAGATCTTCAATTTAGTCTCTGTTTTGTTTGTACTCCTGTTACGTGAATAGCCCATGTATAAAGTCTAAAAAAGGCACTGAGGATAGTTCCTGTCACAAGCAGAATGACTTTTTAGGTCTCCAAATGCCAAGAAATAGACTTCATAGCTTTTCTCCTGTTACAGAAACAGTGCACTGTACCCTCTTTTGGAGTACCCTCAGTGTGTGAAGTTATGAGTACTTTCATGAAAGTGCTCTCTGGCAAAGGCCAGAGAGATTTTTCACTCTAATTTGGGGGAAATTCAGAGTATCCAATGCTTAAAGTCTTTGGATTCATTGAAAAATAGGTGATTGCCTGGACAATGCTGTTAGCGTTGTGAATTTCTAGATTTCACATTTTTTTTTAAAACCTGAGCCATAGCTGTTCCATTATTAATTTTCAGGGGCAACATGGTATTCATCTGAGCAGTGCTAAGAAAAAAATATATTCAAATGAAAGAACACTAAATGGTAAAGGCCTCTGAGTTAACATATAGGGAGTCTGTCAGCATTTATATATATAGTCTTATAATCTTTGCAGTGCTTGATCATTTCCTGCATGCATCTCTTACAGTGCCTCAACACGGATAAATAGAGTTACATATCTAATTCTGCCAGTCAGAAATAAGATTTAGTCTGTAAGCATTTTAACTGTTAGTATAGCTCTGTCCTGAGGTACTGCCTCTATATGGTTGACTCATTAGGTTGGGCTTAAGGCAGAGTTCATGAGTTTACTCAGCTTCTGGGACAGTAGTGGAGCTCTTCCAGATGTTGCTGGTATGGAAAGTTTTAATATCTCTTGAACTAGAGTCCAGCTTTGAGTTACTGAGTGGTTCAGAGTTTTTCAAACTGCTCCTAGTAGTGGATCTACATTAGCAATTCAGTTCTACCAGGAAGCATCTTACTGAAGTCAGTTTCCTGGACGTTCCCATTTACTGCGCTTTAGTTTTGCCTCACAAAACCATTTTGGTGTGCTTGAACTGTGTTTCGTTTTCATGTTGATTAAAAGCAAAAGAAGTACTTCTGAAATGAGCTTGGTGGTCTTCAGTTGCTGGTAAGTGTTGCTTCCCTGCAGCCAGTCTGGAGCTTTTTTGAAGTACTCTTCTCACCCTTCTTCATCCTCCCACCCCTATATCTATACACTACTGATTTTTAGATCCTCAGCACTAACAGCTTTTTCCAACTCCACTATCTCATTGCGCTGTGCCACTTTGTAATATAGACACAGTCAAAATCATGATTCGAGTTGTTTTATAGCTTGATCACCACAAACATTATGGGGCTATTGGAGAGACTTGTTTGAAGTTGGGAAGAATAGAATCAGGAGGAAGGCATTGTTTATTGTTTAATGGTAAATTCCAATTCTGTACCTGGACCTCTTGGTAAGATCTGCCTTGCTGTGATATGGAGCCAGATGAACAATGAAATGAGTGCCCTAACTTTAGGATGTAAATTGTAAAGGGTATACTGTTTTTTATGTGTGGTTCAACCACCAATCTGAGTGGGGTTTGTATAATTTCTGAAATACAGAAAATACCTGACAATTAAAAGAGTAAGCAGACAGGGCTAGCGGCTGCATATGTGTGAACAGTCTCACTGATCTACGTTTTCTAGCTTAATTTGGTTCTAATTTGGTTTGGGGGAAATATCAATCAGCATATGACTGGACTGCATGTGCTTCTTCTGTAATGCTCTCATAGTATGGATACATTTTCAGTTCCAAACCCAATGTGATTTTTAGCTTCTAATGACTAGAAAATGTGAAGTTCTGTGAGAAGGAAAGTAACAAAATTTAATTTCTGCTTGAAGCCAATGTCTGCAACAGACTTGCCTTATGGAAACAAGACATTTTGATGGAAGCTGAGAGAGATTATTGTTTACCTGTGGTATCTGTTCCAGAACTGGGACATTTAGATAAATCAAGTTAGCCACATAATGTATCTTGTTACTTGTTCTTAATTGTGAGTCCAACAAGCATGGCCCGAAGTAAAATTATTTCTCAACCAGACAATGAAATATTGCCATGTTTTTGTGGTGTTAATATTGTAATATTCAGCCAAGACTCACTGTAGTGAATTGTTTATTCATTAGTATATTTTTAATTCTTTATTTTTCTAAGTCATATCTTTTAATCTGACATGGATCTTTAATATTTATAAAATGTGCCAAAGTGGATGTCAAAATACATAATTGAAATGAAAACTCAGGTTTGACCTACTTATTGTTTTTGTATTGTCTTATTGTTTTCTTCTTCATAATAACTCCAAAGTGATATAAAGATTGAAACTTATTTTAAAAACATACTAACACACTCACATTATGTATAAATATGTGTCAGTCTAAATAGATGTAAAACAAATCATAGAGGGAGGTGATTCTCCTCCTCTTCTTTGCTCTTCTGAGACCCCATCTGTGGTGGGGGGCTACGGTAGGCCCGTGGATTCGCTGACTGAAGACATGAAGTTAGAACTCAGTCTCGAAGATGCTAATGTGTATCCATGAGAAATGAGACACCAAAGTCATCCAAGTGGGAAAGTAGAAGGCATCTGGAGGAGCGAGTCAGATAAGGGGAGTAACTAACTACAAAGGAAGAACATGGCAAAACAATGGACTTTTGGAGTGTGGTAAAGGGTCATGCAATAATGTGCCTTTGCTAATTAATATTAACCAGTGGCTAAAAAGATACGTGTGTGCTAGAAAAGGTATATAAGTAGTGGTTTGTAGTAATAAAGGATCTATTTGTTTTTTTTTTTTCCTATTAAGTCACTGAAAATAAGTGTGTGTGTGATTTTTGGCTGTCTCTACAACTACACCCACATGGAGTACTGTGTTCAGTTCTGGGGTCCCCAGCATAAGAAGGGCATGGACCTGGTGGAGTAAGTCCAAAGGGGGCTGGAACATCTCTTCTATGAAGACAGGTTGAGATAGTTGTGTTTGTTTAGCCAGGAGAAAAGAAGCCTCCAGGAGAGACCTTAGAACAACCTCCCAGTACCTAAAGGGAGTCTACAGGAAATCTGGAGAGAGACTTTTTATAAGAGCATGTAGAGGTAAGACAGGGGGAAATAGCTTTAAATTGAAAGAGAACAGATTTAGATCAAAGAAAAAAGTTCTTCATCGTGAGGATGGTGAGGCATTGGAACAGGTTTCCCAGAGAAGCTGGTGGTGCCCCATCCCTGGATAGGTTCAAGGCCAGGTTGGATGGGGCTTTGAGCAGTCTAGTGTAGTGGAGGGTGTCTCTGCCTATGGCAAGGAGGGTGTAACCGAATGATCTTTCAGGCCCCTTGCAAAACAAACTATCCTATGATTCTATGATAAATACCGAAATTTCAGAAGATAAAACTGTCTGTTCTCATGTCCTGTACACTGAAGCAGAGAAGAAACTGAAGAGTTTAACAGTTTTGTGGGGTTTTTTTCTAGATAAGTTTTGAATTACTCTGTTTAATTTCACAGGTATTTCTGACCTTTAGTTATATTCCAGGACCACTGCATTTAAAAGCCCTTGTTTTGTTTCACTAAACAAGGAGGGGGGAGGGTCAAAGCAAAATAAAGCCTCCTCCACTTCACAACTTCATTATTTTATTCAATCAGAAACTCTCCAAAAATGACATCTTCCTTTGTTTCCAAAGAAAATTAAGAGCAGTATAGTGCACAATTTAATTCAGTAGCTAACTTCAAAGGGCTATATAGCCATCCATTTAACTTCAATCTCCTGAAACCTTTATTTGAAGTGTTGTAACATTTCTGTAATGCCTATCATGGTTTGCTTTACAAAAAAGAAATAAACAACAATTAACTGAGTCTACAATTTATTTTTTTCTCTTTGTTCAAACTTTGGAATCAGCAACTTAAAGAGCAAGTTTGGATGTTGGCATGCTTTACACTCACATTAAAACAGTAAGTACAGATTGAGTTGTAAATCTTGAAACTGAAGATGTAAGCAGGGAGGCTGTTGTTAGAGTTGAAGGTGATCTCCTTAGATCAAAGGTGAGCAAACTTCGTACAATATTTTTGGAAACTTCTTAAGTTCCCAAAAGTAAGGCATTATCTCAGCTGACACAAATTGGCATGGCTCAGCATGCAGATGAGCAAGGAACAGGATCATCAGTGCATTTCTGTCACTAAATATGGATGATTTATTTAAATGTATGAAGCCACAGGAAAATTACAGAAAGCAAATAGCACATTGTAAAATCTGAGGTCCTTCGCATTGGATTAGCCTTGTATGGGAACTCTGGCAAGTGACAAAACCATTCTGACTCAGCCGCTCACACAGGAGTCACAAAGTCATAATGACTAGAGCTTTTCTACTGGCAGAGCAGATGAATCACATGTTATCAGCTCTAGGACTGCAAAGCAGCAGTCAGTACCAACGAACTGCAGGTATTAAAGACCAAGAGCCATTTGTTTAAGGGAAAGAGATAGGGTTGTGATCGAATGAGCTAAATAGCCCGTGCAGTCAGTGATGGTACACAGATCATCAAGGTGCATTTTTTGAAGAAATGCATTAGTAATTGAAATGACTATCAGCTACAGATGTGCTATTGGTAATAACAACTATGTAATACTGTGGAATTGGATTTCAACTTTTGTTTTGGTTGTCTGTTAGTAAACGAGTTTGCTTTTCTTCTTTGCTAAACATCTATTTCCCTTGCAGGTTTACTGCACTTCATTTGTACTTGTCTTTGGCTTAGCAGAAGGCTCACTGGCTACTGGATTCTCATCTTGCAGAAGTATATCACCAGGTAAGACTCCTTCTTCCTTTAGAGGAGGAATATTGGGGTAGTGGCAAAGGCTATCACAGGCAAAATCTGACAGTTTTTCAGTTGCTTTGGAACTTTTTTGTAACAATGACCACAAGAGTTTGTTTCACACTTAGGTAAATCATAAAATGCTTTAGATGATCTGATGTAAAAAAGGTGACCTTTGTGTATAGCTATGTACTGTCCAGCACTCTGTAGTAACTGGACAGCTGCAAAGAAGTAAGCTGCTGCTTTTTGCTCTCTTCATGAAAGCAAGATAACATATCATTTCTCTCTGGTTTGAAAAGGTAATTTTCCCCTTTTACTACCAGAAATAAAGAACTGAAGAATCTTCAAGGAAGTTGGATTCAGCACTTGTTGAATAGAATGAGAACATTTCTGTTGACATCTTCAGTGGGTTTTGGATCATATAAGTGGTTCTTGTCTGAGTGTCATGGGTTCAGCAGTAGCAGACATTTTTCTCCTTCTCGGTAGCTGGTACAGTGCTGTATTTTTGACTTGTGGCCTGAGAACAGTGCTGATAACACCAGTGTTTTTAGTTATGGCTTAGTGATGTTTGGTCTGGCC
>JAOEHY010025854.1:0-17227 GCA_025447955.1 Psilopsiagon aurifrons
TTCTTTAGTGTGAGGGTGGTGAGGCACTGGAATGGGTTGCCCAGGGAAGTTGTGAATGCTCCACCCCTGGCGGTGTTCAAGGCCAGGCTGGACATAGCCTTGGGTGGCATGGTTTAGTGGGAGGTGCCCCTGCAAATGGCAGGGGGGTTGGAGCCAGATGATCATAAGGTCCTTTCAAACCCTAACTATTCTATGATTCTGTAAGTCTCTGGTCTCAAGGGAACTTGGGATTGAAGAAAGTGGCTATTGTGATAGTCATCATCAAAAAAATCTTCATGGTACACACGGAGGGATTCACAGCTCTCTTAGAAGAGCAGTGAGCCTTGGAACTAGCCCACATCTCCTAGGAAGCCCTGATAGATAGTCCCTTTCAGAATGCTGCTGTTATGATCCAGGGAGGGCGCAAAAACATTGAAAGTCAGGAGCTGATGGCTGCAATTTTGATAATATGTCAATATACATTCTGTAACTGTGCATTTGACTCTCCATTCCACTTTCACAAGAAGGTGCATTTCCCTGAAGATACCATCACTGTTTCTGCCTTGTGCTTGGCTAATTGCTGCAGTCATCTATACTTCATCGCTAGAGTGGTTAAGCTTCCCTTTATACTTAGTATTGGAAAGACTTGGAGGGCCATGATTAACTCAAAAACATATCTATATTATCACTATTCGTAATAAAACCATTTTCTAGAACTATTAATTTACATGGCACTTTACATTTGTTTTCCTAACCAAGTAAAAGTATCCTGAAATAAAAATGAAGAGGTAAAAACCAGGACTTGTGGGCTAGATGCACTTTCCTCAACAATTGGGAAATTTGAAATGTGAACAATTAGTCAAGATAGAACAGAGATGCTATAGACCTATATCTTACCTGGCTTATTTTCCTCATACTTGTTAAAGGGCAACTACCTATGTAATGTGATAAAGGAAGACCATAAGGTCTATTTGAAATTGTAATAAATGGAAAAGGAAAGAGTGCAGTGTGTTTGACATGGGCTTTTAGCCAAGGTAGTGGGAGAGGGTTTTGTCCAGCCAGGTGCATTCCAGTCTGGCAGCTACCAATCTGGAAGTCCTTGATCCACTGTACATAGCAGCTGTACCACAGGTTGAAGGGCATTCAGAGATATAAGTGACATCAGCAGCATTCATGGTGATTATTTTTCAGGCAGTATGAGGGTGTATAAAGGCATTATAGGGTATATTTTATTTTTATCATATTAATGCTCCAAAATCTGAAAAGACAGTTATGCTTCTGGAAACCCAGAAACTTGCTGATAATTGGTTCATTCTGGGAATGTCAGCAGTCACAAATTACAATTAAATAATGATTTGGTGTATTTTTAACTAAGAATTTGCTACTAGAGCTACTTTTATTCTTGTAAATAATTACAAGAGTGTGATCTTTTATCAATTTATGATTAAACGTTTTTTAATTCACAATAGGGAAACAACTACATTTTAGAAAAATAAAAAATCTTGAAAGATGTGTAATAAAATCAAGTCTAATGAGATGCACAATTAATATTATATTTGTGAGGTGCATCACATTTAAAAGCACTCATAAATGCATTTGGCATATTATTAAATTCTCTCTAATTATCTTCCTTTAATACTCAAGTAGAATTAGAATTTAGTGATTTAATGGAACATCTACAAAGAAACATATCAGATTAACCTCATGGAAATGCTGCTCATTTCATTTTATTGCTAAAGCTACATATACTTCTTATATTTATAAACACAAATGGTGGCTCATAGTTCTCCGCTCAAATTTCATAATTTTTAGCAAACTTGCATTTAAAGAAATAACTGGAAAAGATTTCAGTACGTAATCTGAGCCAGGATTGTTTGATCTTTTTCATGTAACAGCTTCTAACGTTACTTACTGACATTCCACTCTTTTGCTTGTATGAATCCAGTGCTGGTTTTCTCACCAACACATTTCTTCCCAATGTAGAATCTCTAATGGCCTGAAGCACTAATTTTGTTTTGTCTGCAGACAGACAATGCACTTCAGCAAAACACATGCTTTACATTCTTTGTCAACACAAAGTTGAAATTAATGTTTTGCATATTTTCTACTGCTGTGTCAGCAATCTGTTGAAGAGAAATATGATTGAGTGAATGGAGACAGTCGCATTCTTCATTTCAGTGTATTTTGAGATTCTTCTCTATTGAAAGAGGGATGTAAATCTGCCAGATTCTCTTTTATTATTTTGGAAAATCAAACTCTTATTTTAACGGCCATCTTTGTATATTCTAGAGTATATTTCATTTTAATGGGTGATGGGAAAAATTGCGAGGTTGTAAATTAATTTGAGTTACTCAGAACATCTTAATCAGCCTAGCAGTGATGCAGTTGGCATATAGCAAAATATTTGACGTGATCTCTTATAATTTTGGTGTAGACCAGGCAATTTATCTGAATTCCAAAAGATTTTAAGAGTTACTGAAGACAGTGCATCTCTCTCCTCCGCAATGTAGTCTCAAGAATCTTGTGTGGAACTCCTGAGAAAAGTTCTGGAGCGAACATAAGGGGGCTGAATATAAATGAGAAAAATGTCCTTCAATGCTTAGCTGAAATACTACATTCTAGTTGAAGTTCAAACACTGAATCTTTCCTGGCTTCTTCCTTTGTTAATTAGCTGGGAAATTGTACTTCAAATAGTTCTTGGACTAGAAAGACAGCCTCTTTTTCACTGCCTACACTACACTTTAAGCATAGTGGTGTATTTGATGAAGCTCACATAAACAAAATATAATTTTTTTCTTGTGGATATTTATTTGGTAATGTTTTAATACTCCCAGATGAGAGAACTCTAGTGATCTAAATGGCCTGTATCCCTTCCTATATAATTATAACAAACCAGATGCAACATGTCAAATCTGCATAACTGCCTAGCTTAATTTGGAGATATAGTTAATAAGAAGCTGTGAATGGAAATATGCTTGGATAACTTTATGTTTGTATAACTGTCACATGTAGCACAAAAGGGCAGGTTTTGAGCATAATATGCAAAGTATAAGATTTTTCATTTTGTATAAATAGATATGTAGTTATTCTAGGAGGCATTCTAGGAGGCTTTGTTATCCACCATTTTTATACTTGGAGACAGTGATTGTTGACAATTTTACCATCATTTTCAAACTCCTAGAGAAGAGCAGATATGGTTAAGTGCCAGATGTTTAGATTACAGTGCGGCAACAGGAGAAAGTTGTACTTTTAAAATCCACTTTTTATATCCTTTTGAACTGTAGTATGGGCAGCTATTACAATGATTTAGCATCCATGTAAACCTTTCTTGCAGTCATTGCATGACACACTTTCTGTCTTTCCAGCCCCATGAATTATAGACATTGAAAGTCAATTCTCTTTTAGGCTAGCTGTTACTAGTTACTTGAATGTTTGAGCTTGTATTCTTCAAAATCTCCCCAGAATAGATATGTCTTGACTTGAAAACTTTCCAAAGCTTTAGCAGGATCTAAGCAATGTGAAGCTCCAATTCAACTAATGCTATGGGGTTGTTTTTTTTTTTTTTTTTGGAATGTTTATGTTTAAGTACATGTATAAGTACAACCACAGGATTTCTTTAATGGTTACATAGTTAATTTGAATAAATAAATATGCTTTTTTTTTGGGAAACACATGGAAGAACAACAGAAGGTCATATTCTCTTCCATAAAATTATGCTTATATTTGCTGGCTGTGCCTAAGGAAAGAACTTTGTCACTTATTTTAAATTCTTTGTATCGGAAATGACTATGTACTTTTGATTAGCAAACTAATGTAACTTCTTTTACCTTAAGAAAATACTGTTGTATTGCTATTCTGTGGTCTCTTCATTAAGGTTTCTCAACATTTATTTTAATACCTGAATGTACATGGTTTATTTCAGCAGATTCAAAGTAATATGTAAGGTTATTTTATTATTATTATGAATTTATTTTTAACTTTTGCTAAGCAGATATTAGAGGTAAGCAAGGTGATGATACACATTATTCCCCAGTAACTATTGCATATAGTTCACTACGAAGCCTATTGCAAAGCTGTCCTCTCCTGACCATCCTCACCAAGCCTGATGTTAAAGATTGTGAGTCGCCTTTTGTCATTCGCTTTCCTGAGCAGGTTCTTCTAAGGAAAACCGTGTGCCTGCAACCATCCCTTCTCAATGGTGGGCTCATTCTCTCTTTGTCCCTATTCAAAAAAAGGAGAACAAACAAATCATTTCTATTCAAGTTTGGTGATTTCTCTTTTATTATTATTGCAGAGATAATAGAAAGGAAACAATGCAGCGCAGAAAAGGGAAACAAGACGGCATAGGATGCACCTGGCAAAGCACCACTTGTCCACAACAGCTGTGTTTGCAATTGTACTAAAGATGTCGTCAGCTTCATAAAAAAAGAACAGACATTTTTCCTTGTTGCCAGCTGAAATTCACTTATGGGGAAAGTAGCTGAAAGATACCAACAATAGCAGTGATTTAGCACAGGGAGCAGATTTGTACGGGACAGAGTTTTGGCATGTAAGAATTCTTACCATTAGTTATCTAGAAAATTGTTGCCAGCTGATATTAGGATTTATCACAATTATGGTTTAGTGCATTGGTATTTTAGTTGAGTTTGGTTTGGTTCTTTTTTTGTTTAGTTTTGTTTTATGGGTTTTTTTTTATTTTTTTCTTTGTTTTGGGGGCTTTTGCCCCCTTTCTTTGTGTCATTTGTGTGTACCTCTTGTTACAGCATTCTTTGGAGGTTTGAAATCTAATATTTTGACCTGTAGAGAAACCTGTGTGTACACCAATCCCTGTTTGAATTTACACGTGTACTTGGATGTAAGCCACACGTTAACTGGTTCTCATGCATTTCCTGTGGAAGAGATAGGGATTTCTTACACCTCCCATAGATTTGAAGAATCTGGCTAGATTCAGATCAATATGAGGACAATGAAAGAGTTGGCCAATATGATTACAAGGCCACTATCAATTTTCTGTGAAAAGCACAACTATTGAGAAAGATTCTGTAAAGTAATTCATCTTTAAAAATACTGGGAATAAGATCTGGGGAGTCTGATCAGCCTCATGGCTCACCCTAGAAAGGTCTGAAAGAATGCTGCGTCCCTTGGAATACATTTCTAGTAATGTAAGGGTCAAAGAAAGCTGTACTAGATGACCTCCATAATTCCCTTACCATCAATATTTCTGTATTTTGATGTTTCTATGACTGTAAGAGACGCTAGGCTCACCAGGGCACATATGCAACTTTTTCTGGTATGTCTTTGGAAATTACTCTTTATGGTATGGGAAATTACAAGTATGAGAAGGTAATGAAGATTAGTCATCTTTGAACATTTTTACTTGTTTTTTACTCACTAGATCCTTCTAAATGAGAACTATTTTGGGGAGTGAGATTTTAAGATGAGTGCGAATGACCATTCATTTTTGTGAACAAAACCATCAAACTCATTTCTCAGGCTTTAGAGTTGAGTGTGTTATTTAGGACACCACATAGAGAATTCAATGGAAGTGCAGGTGCCTAAGAAGAAGGAAATTTTTAAACACATCTGCCTGATGTGGATTCTCTGTAACTTCCTTTCTCTTTGGAGACAGAAACATAAACAGCTTAAAGAAATAGATTCTTATGGAAAGAAATTTGTTTAGAACATTTTGGTGTTAGGATATAATTTCATAGTGTCACATTCTTAATATATTGAATGCTGTGTAGTTTTGGAAGCATTTTAATATATTATTACAAACCATGTTAGGGCAATTATTCTCTTTATTACATTTTTACTGGAATCATGAGTCTACACAAGACATTTCCTACATTAAAAGCTTCTTTTCACTCTAGAAACATGACATTTGCTATCTTGAATGGGATATCTCAGTATAAATGCTCTCTCAGTAGTGAGCTTTGAAGATACTTGTTTCATTGTCTCCTATAACACAGATTGCATGTCATTCTTGGGTGTTTCGTGCTTTTGTAAGGAATGTAAATGTTATGTTGATTTCACAATATATAACTCACATCTACTGATTTCACTTGTTCTCCACCTCTTGTCCACCAGGATTTTTGTTAGCATATGCAGTTAGCACTTACAAGTAGCATAATCTGTGCTTAAAAAAGGAATAGGAAAAAGGCTACAGTGAGAATGTACGAGAAAGCTCAGGGACATAAAATGTCTCCACCTTACTGACATAAAAAGCAATAAAAAAAGACTGAGTAAACACTTTTTTCATTATGTAACTGAATTATGATTGTGGAATCAGGCTTACATTTCTTGCAGGATAATTTAATGAAGAGGAGGGATTCTTCTAATGTAAAGAAATCTTGAATTGAACACACACTGTGCTGCCTTAGGAACAGCAGTGAGGTTGACTGTGTCCTGAAGATGCATTTCAGCCATTGCACAGAAAGCTCCTGTTGCTCTTACCATAGAGAAGTATCTGCTTAGCTAGAGCAATACAGATCTTTAGGTATTTTTGCATTCAGAAAAATATGGAGAGTGATGTATGATAAAGTGCGAAACTGTTGGGTCCTGGCCCTGACCTAAGCATAAATGTTTGGCTGGTATATATCATGGCCACTTGCTTGTACAGCAAGGATTAATTAACTGGGTTATTTATATTCCTTAAGAAGGGGCAATCACCTTCTTATGCAGGGGCAGAGTGTGAATCTGCTCACTCTGATGTACTCTGAGGAATACTTTCTAGCATTATTGACTTTCATGAATAATTGCAGAGGTAAAGGCTTCATGGTCCAGCGATTAAGGTATGCTAATTACCTTTAGTTTTCCTGTCTACTGGAACTTTGATATCCCAAATATCATATGATGTTTTATGATTGGCCTTTACTCTGTTGTAGTCACTTAGAAACAACCTTTTTAAAGACAGATATATTTAATTTATTTTATTATGAAATATCCCTTTCAGGCAATTGTAACAGAAAGAAAAAAGGATCAAGTTTATGAAGATTAATTTGTATACCTGAAACAACACTGGTACTAACAACCTATTATCACAAATATTTGCCGAACCTTAACTCTAGTCAGAACTATAGAAAAACAGGTAAATACATGTCTTTCTTTGACAGCTCTTACATGGAAACCTTTCCCTACTGGATTGTAGACAAGAGGGTGTGGAAATCATAATTACCAATTCCTTTGAGCTTTTTAGAGACATGCAAAAATTTTTTAAAATTTTCATCTTCATGATCTGCACTCAGAACTTGTTTATGAAAACAGCTTCCAAGTTTTTTATTTTAGATACTTTTGTGAAGGTTTAACTACTGCACTTTTCTATTGGAAATAATGCTGTCACTGGTGCCTGAAGTCTTTTTTCAGCTGCTATTTATCTAAAATGCCTAGATTTGTGCCTTCAATAAGGTAGACGAGTATTTGTGTTGTTTCAGTAGGATTTTTCTAACAATATATTCCATAATATAGGAATTGTACTTTTTACTCCAGGGCCATATTTCTATGGTATTATGCATCCTGATAAAGAGAAACATTTTGGAATGAAATTACTTAATTTAATGGTAGTAGTTAGCTGAAAGGTACCTTGGTATGAAGTATATTCCCTTAAAAAGATCTTTTGGAGACACCTTAACAGAAGAATATTTCTGAAATTGAGATGACTATGGCAAAAAAAAAATGGTATAATAAAACCTAAAGCTTCATTTGGGTTAGCACCAACCTCATGAAGTTCACTGAGGTCAAGTGCAAGGTTCTGCACCTGGTTTGGGGCAATCTCAAGCACAAATCCAGGTAGGCAGAGAATTGATTGAAAGCAGCCCTGAGGAAAAGGATTTGGAGATGTTGGTTGATGAGAACCACTTGAGCCAGCAGTGTGTGCTCACAGCTCAGAAAGCCACCCATGTCTTTGGCTGCATAAAAAGGAGCATGGCAAGCAGGCTGAGGGAGGTGATTCTCCTTTGATCACCTTTGAAGTAGGTGATGCTATTTTGCTCTTGTGAGACACCAGGATTCAGGGATTAGCGATGGTACAAGTTTCCATACAGCATCATGGATCACGTTTCCTATGTATACATAACGGAAAGTGTTACCCCACATCTCACTCCACATCATCATATACCTCAAGCACAGTCATTAAATATGCAGTGTAAGTACGCAAAAATCCAGGTTAAAACAAATATGTAAACAGGACTATCCATATTACACTAGATAATGGACGTGTTCTAACGGTTTAATTATCATCATCCCTACCAGGAATTGTAATCAACAAAGCAAAAACATGCTGAATCTGTCAGCAGGTTAAATTTGCAACTAGATTTTTAGGAACTCTCAGGCAAAGTATATGATTCTGGATTTGGCTATTATTTTTGATGAAAACCTCTGTAGGTGACTAGAAATTAGTTCATTTCATGTACTTGGATGCCATAAAGAAGCATTATGAACCGAGGTCTTGAAAAACAAGAGGATGAACTTGACCACTGCCAGCTCAAGTGGGAGTGAGAGGACATTCTTGTTTTCATTCAAAATTCAATAAGCAGCAGAAATTACAAATCCAGGCTGTAGCAGCTTCTGAAAAAGCCTGAGATTTTAAAAAGTGATGATGTTCTTGTGAGAGTAGTTGTAAGTATAAAGAAAAGAATTTATATTGCATTTTTCTCTCAGCACAGAATATGAGAGAAAGGCTTTCTTTTGTTAATATTTTCATTTTTTTTATCACTTGCTCTTGTCGTGGTAAAGTCAAGATATTTAAGGCAAAGAAGTGGTGCTGCAGTGTGATCTGTAAACTAACATTGACCTGAACTCGTAAGTTCACTGAACAGAGCAGACTCATGCAGAGCTATATTCATGGATTTGGAAGAAAGATAATCGTCTTCAGCAAAGCTTACCAGCTTGGTTTCAGCTATGCCAGTGTGATCATACTGCTCTTGTGCTTGGGAACACGCATCCTCTTCTAAAAGTTCTAGACCTTGGATTAATGTGCAAAAAGGCCATCCTGACTGCTTGTAATGCACTCATTTGTCAAGAAATGTCAAATAAACAATATTTAACACTGGAAGTTGTCTTTTAGACCACTGCAGTGCTTGGAGAGTATGACTGTAAGAAAAGTGTGTAGAGGAGAAAATATCCTTGAAAAGTGTTTGTCAGCATGAGTGTACTGGATGCACAGCATTCATGCAAGTAAATAGAGTGAAATGTGTGCCCTATTATTTACCTCTTTACAAACTGACCATACCAGTACAGCACTTACCTGATTTCCACAAATATCATTTAGATATTTGGCATATAATTTTTCTTAACTAACTTTAGATATTTATGTTGTAAACACCTACATTTGTGCTAGCAGCAATTTATGATCAATTACAAAAGACATTAATGTGAGTTTAATTGTAATTCAGATAGTCCTGTTTCTCCACATTTTTAGACTGTGCCTAACTCATATACAGACATCTGCATTATAGGTTTTTAGTCAGGTAAAAGTAGTCTTAGTGCTGTATGTTTTTAAAGAACAAGTTGGCTGTGCTCTTAAACAGCTACTGAGGTATCAACAGATATATGCAACAGCTTTATCTGGGTAAACCATGGAAGTTTATGACAGAAAAAGATTTAATTTATAATTATGGCAGAACTGCATTAAGATGTCACCTTTGGTTCACGCACTGAAACTTGTGTGCCTTACTTTTTTGATACATGTGGTTTTTTTTATCTATTTTATGAAATCACCAAAGTATTGGCCGCTGCTCAGATAACATAATTACAATAACTTTCTTTTAATTAAATGTAATAAATCAGTACTGCGTCTCAGTGCAATAATTACTGTTATTTTAGAAGGGACTCTGAATCCTACAATACTCCTGTGATTCAAAGACAAAAGATACAGCAAAATCTAACATAATAATAAATAATTTAAGAAGTGATTTAAAATGAAAAAAAAAATTATAATACAGTCATGGGTTAACAGCATATATTTATCAACATAATAGTTCACTGACATATAATAGCAGAATTTTGGAATGAAGGCTATTGCTATGCAAAATACTTTTTAGTAAACAAAAAAACTACCTATCATGTCATCCTTATAGTGATGCTGAATAGGGAGATTTCGGTCCCTGCTACACAGCCAGAATGGTGTTGCTTCATGAGGGCTCCCGTGTTTGAGTGCTGAGGGTCCTTATGGTGCAATGGGGACACATGGTAGCAAGTGCTGGGTAGTCCTGCTTGGGCTCAAGGCAGGGAGTGCCTTCAGGGATGGCTGCAGGCCCAGGGCACCCATCCCCAGAACCTAAGGGTTCAAGGCCAGGCCTGGTGGTGCCAAAGATGCCCAGATCCCTGAATACACCACAAGACCACAGGGAACATAGCAGAGCTCAAACGTGACTGGCATGGTGGGGTAGGAAGGACAAGGCATGTGGCTGGGCCTGGTACAATAGTATGATGGTCAAGGCAGGGTCACAAACAACTGTCTTGCCTTCAGTTTCAAAAATACAGTAGTTTGTAACAGTGTATTTGTAAAAAGGATGCATTTGCCTATTTTATTGTGAGCAGATGCCTATATGCTGGCGCTGCAGTATGGAGACTTCAAAAGCTGGAGTCTCCATGCTAGTGATTCATAAATAAAATTTTAATCTTATTTCCCATGTGGTATTAGCCCAAATTCTTTCTTTCATACATTTTGAGAATTTTGGTAGATGAAGTTATCCATAATGACTGAGTCAGCTCTTTAATGACAGATGAAGCAGTACGGAGTAGTTACTTGGTCCTTATTCTCAGAATGACAGATATTGACTGCTGTTTTCTGCCATTAAATTTGATCATGACGATAAAAGAAATTTAACTGTATTACAACTGTGCATATGGAGAATTATTAGACCATCAAAACAAAATGCTGCCCTCTCAAATCACTTCAGTGTACTTTAGATCCATTTATCCAGAAGCTTGAGACAAGACTTCAGTGTTTGCTTTTTAATATAATAGTTTCATTATAGATGGCAGACTATCCTGGCAATAGTTATAGGTAAAAAGCCAACCTTTACTGATATTCCACTTTACCGTATATATGATATTATGTTTATTTTTCAGTTGAGCATAAAAGGAAGTGTAGCAGTATCTCTGTTTATACATTGCTGTAGAGTCAGTATTGATGTTCCAGAGCTGACCACTGCTCACATTCTTGAGAAATTATCTTCACATAAATTGTCAAGTTGTGGCACAGATCTCAGACCAGTTATCTTACTTTCTTGCACACATTTTAGCATTTTACTTAGTACTTTTCTTTTGCCATTTAATCTAATCTTCTCAGACCTATCAGATACTTTTAATGTATGATAGAATTGTATATAAAATTGTAAGCATAAAAGCATTTTATCCATCCTGATTCATGAATTCACAACATACTCCAGAAGTAATGGGCATTTGTGCTCCATTTTCTCTTTTCCACCAAATGTAATACAACTTGTTCTCTGTTAATGAAAGAAATTGATGGAATAACTGAATTGGGAGAAAAAACATTGCAAGAAAATGGCAAGAAAAATAATATTTAATGAATTGTTGTGATGCCATCATAAAACTTATTTCTCACATCTATTGCTTTGTTTTATGAGGTAAGGGTCAATTTTAAACACCCCCTGAAGGAATGTAAATGAATATTACTACAGAAGTGTTAGTTAATCCTCATGAAAGTACAACATTATATCCTTCCTTTACAGTCAGGTGATAGAAAGGTTTTGAGATGTGCAATTTTCAACTTGAATAAATGAGGCAGTGGAGGACTGAGTATATGAAAATGCTTCTATGAAGTCTGAAGCACACTATCATGAATACACATGTTCAGCCAAATAATTAATAATAATTTAAAAGTAACAGTAATTTTGCACTCACTTATTGCTAAGTTCTCCAGTCTTCCTCTTAATTTATCTAGTTTATCCAAAACTCCCTTAGGCAAAGAGGAATGTGATATCACTTGTTTTCTCAAGAGAAACATAAAGTTTGACAATATTTATCATCTTAAGAGCTCACACTATTATGGTCCAGTGTTATAGAGATGCAGTGTGTTCAAGTAGTACAGATGATAAAATTTTATTATACGGGACCCTTTGACATGCTTGTTGATAATATTCCCCAGAAGCAGGAAAAATCTAGCCATTTTTCTCTTCCAAAGAGTTTGTGTCTGAGTAGAAATTATGGCATGGTCCGTCCTCCAGTATATCAAAAAGAGTGACTGTGGGGTAAATGCACAGAAGTGTTGTGTTGCTTGACTTCAGTGTGCTTTTTTGCAAAAAGTATCTTTCAGGAATTCCCTGAAAGAGTTACATATCTAAAAGGAGATTTCACAAAATACTTCAATCTGAATAGAAATCCATAAATGCTGGTCAATCAGAAGCAAAAGGAGGAATTTACTGGGGATGGTATATTCCAGTAGGTGGGATGGTATTAAATTAATGTTTTCCTATACAGGTCTGAGACTAAGCTTCTTAACATTATAGTTAGGGATTAGAGAATTCAAACTCTTGCAGAGATATGTGGTAGGATATGAATATCATGATAGCATCCTACAACTGTGCCATCAGGAGATGCACCCAGAGAAGCAGGAGTCCCATTCAAGATTTTTCAATGAATAATATCTAAATGATCTCAGTGAGCTGTAGATTAAAACTACAGGAGATGTTGGCTTACCAAACTGTTTTCCTAACAGCTTTCTAACATGCAGGAAAACACTGGAGGTTTTTTCTACTGAGAAATGCAAGAAAGTTTAGTACGTAATGTATATATATTTCCCATTTATGGATGCAAACTGTGAAGAAAACACAAGAATTAATCATAGAATCATAAAATAGTTAGGGTTGGAAAGGACCTTAAGATCATCCAGTTCCAACCCCCACTGCCATTAGCAGGGACATCTCACACTAAAACATGCCACCCAAGGCTCTGTCCAACCTGGCCTTGAACACTACCAGCGAAGGAGCATTCACAAATTCCTTGGGCAACCCATTCCAGTGCCTCACCACCCTTACACTGAAGAATTTCTTCCTCATATCCAATCTAAATTTCCCCTGCTTAAATTTGAACCCATTACCACTTGTCCTCTCACTACAGTCCCTAATGAGGAGTCCATCCCCAGCATCCCTATAGGCCCCCTTCAGATACTGGAAGGCTGCTATGAGGTCTCCACACAGCCTTCTCTTTTCCAGGCTGAGCAGACCCAACTTTCTCATCCTATCTTCATACAGGAGGTGCTCCAGTCCCCTGATCATTCTTGTGTCCCTCCTCTGGACTTGTTCCAACAGTTCCATCTCTTTTTTATGTTGAGGACACCAGAACTATACGCAATACCCCAAGTGAGGTCTCATGAGAGCAGAGTAGAGGGGCAGAGTAGAGTCATTTGACCTGCTGGTCAGGCTCCTTTTGGTACAGTTGGCTTTCTGGGATATGGTTGGCTTTCTGGGGTGCAAGCACACACTGAAGCCGGCTCATGTTCATTTACTCATCGACCAACACCCCCAAGTCCTTCTCCGCAGGGTTGCTCTCAATCTCTTCTATGCCCAACTTGTATGTGTGCCTGGGATTGCTTCGACCCAAGTGTAGAACCTTGCACTTGGCATGGTTAAACTTCATCAGTTGGTATCAGCCCACTTTACAAGCATGTCAAGGTCCAAAGTACTTTCTGCTTTGTAAGAAAATATACAGAAATCTGAATGACAGAAGAGATCATGGAAGACAAAAGGATTCTAATGTGGTTGTGCAAATACTCGCAATAAATTTTTAATCAAAAAAGGGGAAGTTCTGCAAGAGAGACACAGTAAACTGCTACTTGAAATGATTCAGAGATAGGAAATTATATAAAGCAGAGTAATGTTATAGCAAAGAGGTAGGAAAAAGAAGTAAAGAAAGAAATATCTAGTTATTTATCCTTGATATTCACAAAGAGCAAATTTGTTCTAAAAAAAAAAAAAAGGTGACATAGATTTTAGAAGAACACAATAAAATCAGGAGAATGACTGTGCATGTGCTGACCATTTAAAAGGAGGAAATAAGGAAAAGAGAGAAATAAGTAAGTATGATTACTTCATCACAGTTAGATGTCTGAGTCTTAGAATGAGGAAATAAATAATATACTGCCCTCTGTTAGAGAACAGCCCAGGCGAAAATACTTGATATGATAAAAACTTGATAAGGGAAGATCAACTGACATCATTTATATGAATTTCTCCAAGGCATTAAACACTTTCCCACATGGCATCCATGTCTCTAAATGGCAGAGGCATGGATTTGTTAGATGGACCACTCATCAGATGGTCACATACAAAGTCTTGTCAATGGCTCAATGTCCAGCCCATTCAAGTGATCAGTGACAAGTGGTGTTCTGCAGGGGTTAGTACAGGGACGGACACTCTAACGTCTTTGTCAGTGACATGGACACTGGGATTGCAGTGCAGCCTCAACAGATATGCTAACACCACCAAGCTGAGTGGTGCTGAACAGCACTGAACACAGTGACATGCTGCAGTTAAGGGATGCCATCTAGAGGGACCTTGACATGCTTGAGAAGTGGGCCTGCACAAACCTAATGAACTTCAACAAGGCCAAATGTGATGTCCTGCACCTGGGTTGGGGCAATCCCAAACACAAATACAACATGGGCAAAGAATGGATTTAGAAAGATTAGGGTTGCAGCCCTGGGGAGAAGGTGTTAATTGATGAGAAGCCCAACATGACCCAGCAGTGTGTATTCGCAGCTCAGAAAGCCAACTGTATCCTGGGCTGCATCAAAAGGACCATGGCCAGTAGACTGATAGAGGTGATTCTCCTCCTGTACTTCAGTCTCAATGAGCCCCACCTGGAGTACTTCATTCAACCCTGGGGCTCCCAACACAAGAGGGATGTGAATCTGCTTCGGAGAGTCCATAAAGACTATCAGAGAACTGGAGCTCCATTCCTATGAAGACAGGCTGAGATAGTTGGGCTTGCTCAGCTTGCAGAAGAGAAGGTTCTGTGGAGATCGTTTAGCAGCCTTCCATTACCTAAAAGAGGCTACAAAAAATCTGGAGAGGGATTTCTTACAAGGGCATGTAGTGATAGAACATGGGGGAATGGCTTGTAACTGACAGAGGATAGATTTAGATTAGACATAAGGAAGAAATTCTTTACTATAAAGGTGGTGAGACACTGGAGCAGGCTGCCCCATCTCTGGAAGTTTTCAAGAGCAGATTGGGTAGGGCTTTGAACAACTTGGTCTAGTGGAAGGTGTTCCTGTCCATGGCAGGGGGGTTGGAACTTTTAAACTCAGCCACCCTATGATTTATGATTCTATGAAAATCCTCTACTGGAATCAAAAATACTGGGGGCAATAGAGGTGACCTTCACAGAGACGCCTGTGATACATAAGAAGAGCAGAGTAGGGCGGTATGAGACCTTTCTTGCTACTTATACCAGTCTTGTAAGGGGACGAATTTTGTCTTCAAAGAACACAGCAAACGTTTCTCCACATTCTTCCACAATAGGAATTACAGAGCAGTCAGTCTCACCTCTGTGCCTGGTAAAATCTTGGAGCAGATTCTCCACGAAGGCATGCTAAGGCACATGAAAACAACAAGGTGCTTGGTGACAGCCAGCATGGCTTCACTAAGGGGAAATCCTGCATGAAACAATCTGGTGGCCTCGTATGATGGGGCTACAGAAATGATGGACATGGGTAGAGTAGTTGATGTCACCTACCTGGACTTGTGCAAAGCGTTCGACACTGTCCAACATGGCATCCTTGTCTCTAAATTGGAGAGACATCAATTTGATAGGTGGACCACTTGGTGGATGAAGAGCTGGCTAGAGGGCTGCATGCAAAGAGTTGTGCTCAATGGCTCAGTGTCCAGCTGGAGAACAGTAGCAAGTGGTGTTCCTCAGGGATCGGTGTTGGGATCCTCTTGTTCAACATCTTTGTTGGTGACATGGACAGTGGGATTGAGTGTACCCTCAGCAAATTTGCCAGTGACACCAAGCTGGGTGATTCGGTTGATATGCTGGAGGGAAGGAATGCCAACCAGAGGGACCTTGACACACTTGTGAGGTGTGCTGATGCCAACCTGATAAAGTTTAACAGTGACAAGTGCAAGGTCCTACACCTGGTTTGGAGCAATCCCAGGCACAGATACAGGTTGGGCAGAGAAGAGATTGAGAGCAGCCCTGTGGAGAAGGACTTGGGGGTGTTGGTCAATGATAAAATGAACATGAGCCTGCAGTGTGAGCTCGCAGCCCAGAAAGCCAACCGAATCCGGGGCTGCATCAAAAGGAACGTGACCAGCAGGTGGAGGGAGGTGATCCTGCCCCTCTACTCTGCTCTCGTGAGCCCTCACTTGAAGTATTGTATGCATTTCTGCTCTCCTCAACATAAAAAGGGCATGCAACCGTTGGAACAAGTGCAGAGGAGGGCCACGAGGATAACCATTGGACTGGAGCACCTCCCATATGAAGACAGGATGAGAAAGGTGGGCTGTTCAGCCTGGAGAAGAGGAGGCTGCATGGAGACCTCATAGCAGCCTTCCAATATCTGAAGGGGGCCTATGGGGATGCTGGGGAGGAACTCTTAATTAGGGACTGTAGTGATAAGACAAGGGGTAACGGGTTCAAACTTAAACAGGAGAAGTTTAGATTAGATATGAGGAAGAAGTTCTTTACTGTAAGGGTGGTGAGGCACTGGAATGGGTTGTCCAAGGAAATTGTGAATGCTCCATTGCTGGCGGTGTTCAAGGCCAGATTGGACATGGCCTTGGGTGGCATGGTTTAGTTTGAGGTGTCCCTGGGCACGGCAGGGGGGTTGGAATCAGATGATCTTCAGGTCCTTTCCAAGCCTAAATATTCTAAGTTTCCATGATTCTATGATGCAGCATCACTAAATCTTACTTTGTGTTACATAATTTGTGTGAATGTGTCCTGATGTCTTTGGTGCTACAACAAAGGATGGCCTTTTATCTTTCATTCTCTTTTGGTATTAAAATTTGTGATTTTTATTTATAAAAAGGATTTCCATACCTACAATTGCACTTTTCCTTGACATCAAATATTCTTTACATATATGACTGTCGTGGTTTAAGCTGTAAATCAGCCACGCAGTTTGTTCACTCACTTCCCTCTTTTTCTTCTCTCTGCTCCTGGAGGGATGGGAAGGAGAATCGAAAGAACGCAACTGCCATAGGTTGAGATAAGAACAGTTTAGTAACTAAGGTATAACACAAACCACTACTGCTACCACCAATAATAATGACAAGAG
>JAOEHY010025855.1:0-20909 GCA_025447955.1 Psilopsiagon aurifrons
GTGGTAGCAGCAGTGGTTTGTGTTATACCTTAGTTACTGGACTGTTCTTATCTCAACCCATGGGAGTTACATTCTTCGAATTCTCCCCGCCATCCCTCCGGGAGTGGGGGGAAAGAAGGAGGGGAGTGAGAGAGCGGCTGCATGGTTCTGAGTTACAGCTGGGCTTAAACCACGACAAGAGGGTAAGCAGAGAGGTGACAAAATCTACTATACACAGTATTTTCCCAGTAAATCAAGTCCAAGGCCAGGACTGAATGAGGAACACTATTCCACTAAAAAAGAAAAACAAACAAGTGGAGAAATGCAAAGGAAAATATTAAGTTATCAGAATGTGAAGTAAAGCAAAGAAGAAAAATCTCACCATCCATAACCTTGTCAAATTTTAAATTCCTTGTATCAGCTCAGGTAAGAGATATGGAGGATTTTAGGGATCCTTAGCCAAAATTTTCATGTAGCTATGAAAAGCTGTGGTAAAAAAAAAAAAAAAAAAAAAAAAAAAGTGCAATATTGAGATGCAGGAGGAACAGGATGGGGTATTATACTGAGAACAGCTTCTAAACTGGTGGTTTGTCTTACCCAGTTCTGTTTAATATCTTTATCAATGATCAAGAGAATCAAGTGCAGATGACACCAAGCTGGAAAGGAGCGCTGATCTGCTTGAGGAGAGGAAGGCTCTGCAGAGGGATCTGGACAGGCTGGATCAATGGGTATGGTATTATATTATACCTTACCTGTATAGTATGATGTTAAACAAGGCAAAGTGCCGGGTC
Source organism: Psilopsiagon aurifrons (assembly GCA_025447955.1). NCBI lineage: Eukaryota > Metazoa > Chordata > Aves > Psittaciformes > Psittacidae > Psilopsiagon > Psilopsiagon aurifrons. Next base: position 771 of record JAOEHY010025855.1, read on the forward strand.
CTGGATTTGGGCCACAACAACCCCATGCAATGTTACAGGCTTGGGGAAGAGTGGCTGGAAGGCTGGTCAGTGGAAAAGACTGATGGCCACTGAACATGCACTAGCTTGTGCACAGGCAGGCAAGAGGGCCAACACATACTGGCCTTTATCAGAAGTAGCATGTGATCATCCCCCTGTACTCAGCACTGGTGAGGCTTCACTTCTAATACGGTGTTCAGTTCTGGGCCACTCACTATAAGAATGACACTGAGGTGCTGGAGTGTGTCAAGAGAAAAGCAACAAAGCTGATTAATGGTCTGGACCACAGATCTTACAAGATGTGGCTTAAGGAACTGGGTGTTTAGCCCAGAGAAAAGGAGGCTCGGGGAGACCTTATTGCTCTCTACAACTACCTGAAAAGAGGTTGTAGCAAGGTGAGTGTTGGTCTCTTCTCTCAAGTAATAAGTGATAGGACAAGAGGAAATGGCCTCAAGCTGCACCAGGGGAAGATATTGGGAAATATTTCTTCCTGTAAAGGATTGTCAAGACACTGGAACAGGCTGCCAGGGCTGCGGCGGAGTCAGAATCCCTGGAGGTATTTAAAAGACGTGTAGATGTGGTGCTTCAGGACATGGTGTAGTGGTGGACTTGGCAGTTTTAGATTTACTTGAAGTCTTTTCCAACCTAAATAGTTCTATGATTCTATAATCCAGAAGACAGATCCCAGCATTGCTTTCAATAGGGTAACTGCTGGACTGAAGGTTATTGAGAAGCAAATAATGAGAATGACCGGGAAATGTTCAATAACAAGAGCAATTGAAAAAAATTAGACCTTTTATCTTATAAAAGGATGACTATCAAAATAAAAAAATAGCATGCATTCTAGGAAAAAAGAACAGGGAGCCTTTAGTGCTTCCAGTCACAAAATGGTTTTTGCCCTAAGGAAATGGAGGGGAGGGATATTGAAAAAAAAAGTAAAAATGTTCAAAGGTAAAGATAAAGGAAATGTCTTTCCCTACACTTGCATTTTAGCTGCTGAAATTACTGCTGCAGGCTGCCCCCACGGCCAAAACATTCAAAGAGAGATTTGTTAGTTACATAGATAATATGCAGAGTTATAATAGTTAATGTTAATAAAAATTTAGAAAAACATCTATGCTTCAGGCTCTACTGATTTCTTCTGGAACACGTGGGGCTGCTCTATGCCAAAGTGAGATGTTGCCTAGGTACACCAAGGCCAGATTGAGCCTGGCAATTCCCAGATTTTATCCTCACCTCACTTGGGTGAATTCAGAGTGGATGAAAAATATCAGGAGAAAATATTTCTTTACTTATTCCTTAAAACCAGTGCAACAAGGGAAAGCAGCAATGCAAGCCATCCTCTGCCAGTGGGCTCACAGTGCACCTGGGCTAACTCTCCAGAGATAAAACCAAAAGCTACCTCTTGCCTTTACAAGGCATGTTATTGCTGAACCTGGAGCCAGCAAAAGTCAACAGGCAGGCTCCAAAGGGCACAGATGAGGTCCTTTCAAATGCACACTGTGGAAGTCAAGTGGTATGTTAGTCTGGTAGTTTACAAACAATTTGAAGGTGCAGAAAACCTGAAAATGTTCATTCTCATTGTTCCATATCAAATTTTTCCTCTAGTAGATCTCTCTGTAAGCAATAATGCAGTGATGAGAGCAAAACAAATGTAACTGGGGGACAAATACTGCTGTTTTCCAAACTGTTCTGGGATAAGAACTCTTTCACCACAAGACAAAATAAAAAAAAGCCAATTGAATGTTTGGGAAATGACTACGTTGGATACAACAGTACCAATTCTTTTGTTTTTATGATTCTTGAACTTCTGCTGGGCCTTTCTTTTTGTATTTGTCTTAAAACATTTAAGTGCACAGGTACAATACCCATGTTAATAACACATCAGAGCACCAAGGTTTGAGCATTTATGAGGCTTTTCATTGTAAGACCCACAGCACCCGAACAAAGCCACAATATTTACAATTAACAGTGGAGAAACATGAATAGATTCCACACCGACAAGCACAGTCTGAAAGCCCAGAGAGATTCTTTGTCTTAATCATCGGTTCATATACAATCATAAATAATAAAACACCTATTCCAGTCTCAACCTGATTTATTGCTTCCCTCTTTCCTCCCACTTCCATAATTACTCATCACTCACTGTCTTCTATTACCACTTCAGACAACACCTCAAACACTTCAGCTCCCCCCAAACTTGCTGCATTTATTATTTGAGTTGGACATCATTATTTTCTATACTGTTCTCATACAATTTCAGAATATCTGTTCATACAGCTCCACTTCAGTGGTTCTGAAAGCAAAAATGAAGCAATTCCTCAGGTGGAGCCAATAATCAGGCACAGAGCTTACAGAAGATACATATGTATACACAGACATATTTCTATATATCCACAGATATATGCCTCAACATCCACTCCTGCTATTTCAACACAGCATTACATCTACGATACCAATGCAGAGGATGTGTAAAGGCTTTAGAATTATTTCACATTGGTCTGGAACCACTCCTGAGGTATCAACTTGGAGCAGTCAGCCCAGCTCTGATTGCATTCACACCATGCTCTAGATCAGCTGCTTCTCACAAGTCTGTGATCCTGTACCCAAGCAGACTGTGGCTGAGTATCACGTCAATCAGTAAATCACTCTGCAACCAAAGGTAATCTGTGCAGATTGTTCACGTTCCTCAACCTTAGGCATCTCCATAAGCTGCCTAGTGTAATTAAAGGACAGAAAATAAAGCAGACTCCTCCAGAGGCCACCTCAGAAAGTTCCATCTCCAAATCACTCCTGTCGCTTTGTTGAATGTAACTGGAAGCTGGAAAGACTAGGTACCTAAAATAAGGGCCTAAATTTAATGTATTTTATACATCTTTTTATACATCTGTGTAAATATAGCACCTGAAGCAGGTCTAACTGGAGTTGATAAAACAGGTATTATCTTTATTTTTTTAATTTATTATTTTTATGTATCTTTATCTGGATTTTTTTTGTTTTCATTAAAGTGTTTGTGGGGATTTTTTTTCTTTTGTCTTCCAGACCTTTGGTAACTACACAGTTTGGCTTTAGAAGAACAGAAAAAACACTGCCACGAAACGAATGTGAGAAACTAGTCTAGAATAAAAAAATACAAACCTTGAAAATTCCTGGTTTAAGTTATAAAAATAGCAGCTGATTCCTCCAAGTAAAAGGCTAATAAAGCTTAAGCATTTTTTTATTTATTTCAATAGTTTGGATAGGATTATAGAAAGAAAATTATAGGGTTCTATTTTATCTTACAAGATACTGATTTTGAGAGGAAACATATATAGAACATTTTGAAAACAAGACCATTTCACAGTGTCTTATGTAGGGTATCTAGTTTAAAGGAAAAGAAAATACTGGGGTTTGAGACTATAATTTCATACGTGATTTAGAATTATTTTACTATTCTTTCAGGTTTTTTCCTTACGCATTCAGTGCTTACATTGAGCCCTGCTCTACAAAAGAGCACACTATTTAAACTTGGATTTCTATTTACTACTTACTGGCTAGTCAATAATCCATTTTAGTAATGGAATACATAAATGACATTAAAGATTCTACAGTCATCAGCCATGTGAATCAAATACACTCAGTCTATCTTTTCTTCCTCTAAGCCAATGACATATCTGACTTCATGTAGCTTTCAACCCAGTGCGACTCACACATTCATAAAGCTTCACGTCATCAAATACGTCTTTAATTTAAACACTACAACCTAAGACAGGCTTTCAAGCATGCGATTTGAAGCTGCTTTCCTAGAAATCTTTATAAGCATTGGAATTAAGCTTGCAGCTTTTCTATCAGCTGGTATTTCTAAACTATTAGCTCTCCTAAAGATAACTAATAGCTCAATAACTTTGACATTGATATATTGATTACATAATTTTCATAATGCTGTCGACATCGCTATTTTCTACTTTTTTCTTCTCTGTATTTCATTTTTATACATGACCACTGTTGCATCTACAACTTCTGAATCCAAGATCTGTCATTATTCATGTCTAAAAATAATCCTTCTTGAGCTTTTTAGTCCCTTACCAGATCTAGAATAGCAGGTAGGAAAATAGTTACTTACCAGCAGTCATTGCTTTCCCAGATGAACAAACTGTGCCTCCATTTTAACTTTACCACTGGCACTTGACATTGAGAATCTTTTAATCTGATTCTATGTAATGCTCATCTGTCCCCCATCCCACCCTCCATTCATAGAGGCAAAGAAGAGTCCTGTGAAGGCAGCTGGGAGACCTGATGAGGTGCTACTGCCTTAAAATTCCTTTTTTCCATTCCTATGTTTGCAGTGGTAAGCATTACTCATTGGAGGCAAAACCAGATGGGAATAACTTTTCTGATAAGGCTAGTTCTTAGAGATAGGTACATAAATTGTGAAGAACTAGAGTAATTTAAATTGGAGGAAAGAACAGAAAAAAACCTCCTATTCATCATGAGAGAGATGTACCCACCAAAAGGTAGTTTTAGACCTACCTCTCTACTGTTGAGTTGAGGAGAGACCAAGCACCTTACTAAGGTGACTATCCCACCTTACTATGACTGCTGTGCCCAATAACTGCTGAGAGAAGGCACCTGTAGTACTTTAAAGGAAGTTTCTTTCACAGAATTAAGCTTTTAATGACAACACCTGAACACTGGGAGCATGGTGGTTATTTCCTCAAAGATCAACCAAAAAATCAAGCATTACCATATAACGGTGGTTAAGCCAATGATGATGCACAAAAATTCATAAACTGATATTTTTACCCTTAGACAGATGTGAAAAAATTTCTTGCCTGGGGGCTGAAAGTTGCTAAGGAAAGTTGATACAATTTAGACCAGATGACAAGTCAGATTTGAGTAAAAAAGCATAGCTGAAGCTATCCCAGGCCTTCTACAAAACCAAAATGTCTCCTGTACCAAGTGCCTGTGTCAGATAGTTATCTCTCAATAAAAACAGCTGAGAAAGACTGAAATCCAAGTTGTTATCTTTCTTTGCACATTGTGACTAAGCCTCCCAGCTATTTCCTCTGCAGTACCAGGCAATTCTTCAGTGTATTACCCTTTTAAGGGGTTTCACTCATTTTTGTTTCCCCTTTCACTGAAAAAAAGGTTCAAAGGCACAAGAGGAGGCTGATGCCATTTCAGAGGCTTCCTGATGTCCTTTAAACATTAAAAACTCTCTCAAAAAATCCAAAGCAAACTTTTGCTCTTCAAGAAGAGCAGAACTGGATTATCACTTTTTTTTGATTCTCTATTTATTGTCCAGATGGACAGATTTAGAAATTTCATTTTTCCAATTTTGCTTTTGAGTGGTTTTCACACCTTTATTTCTTTACACGCCTTTTTTTTTTTTTTTTTTTTTACCCAAATATTATTATGAATCTCTTCAGGTTTCTTTTTTCTGTTTTTTAGATTAGCATCCCTGCTCCAAGTAAATGACTCAGCCACATTGATTTTGAAATCTCCAGAGGGCTTTTGTAATTGTCTGTGCTCCCTTTGAGTGAACTCTACTTCTCAACATGTTGGCCAATTTTCTTCTCTAGTTCTTCAGAATAAACACTGAGATTACTCTGTTTCTTAATATATTCCTCTTTTTATCTAATTTGCTCTGCCTACACTTTAATCTAACTGTATGTATTGCTTAATTCCCTGCAGTACTTGAAATTTGTACTCTTTTTAAATTGTGGTCAGTACTACTCTGTTAAACAGTCTTTTCATTTCACCATAATAGTTACGCAAAATAAAATATAAAGCACTATTCCATCTAGTTACAAAATGAGCCAGTCCTTTCATTTCTTATTTCCTTTAGTACAATAGTCAATATTAAATGAAAATCCTACTTAATGTTGTTCTTCCTAGCCTAATAGCTAAGCCACCTTCCCCAGCATTTCGAGGAACACTTAATTATTCTTGTTCAGAGGTAAGTCCATTTTTCGTACAAAACTACTTTTCTTCTACATCTTCAGCGGTCTGCTGCACTGACTCCAGCTATTTACACCTTTGTTTTCCATCCACAATAACTGATGGCTGTTTGCCATGAGGCACTGTGTCTTCATTTTCAGATATTATGAAAACATGGAAACATTCATTGGTATTATTATGACTTACTATTAGCACTACATGATCAAACTTAATTCACTTTAATCCTTTGTGTCACGAAGTTAATCATCTTTGAGGTAGGTAAATCTTCTTTAGTGATAACAAGTATACTTTCAGGACAATGTTCACCATTGCTGGATTTACTAAATGGATTTATGGGAACATCTTCTCTTCCCCTTGTATCAGGACCATATAAATAAACTTGCTCATGGTACGCTGGAGCAACTGTACAATTCCACCCATTTAAAGAAATGCTGCAGTTGGCTCTGACATTAACTATATTTTTATAGAGATTATGCAGCAGTACATTTACCCTACTTCCATGTCCAGAGAGCCAGATTATCTTCACAGCTCCATTTCACCTCTTCACCTTTATTTCTGGACTTTACACTTCCAGCCATCCCTATTTGATCTCTCAGTGCTTCTGAGAGACAGAGAGCAACACCTCACACAGCTGTCAGTTATCTGTGGATGGAGGAGCCATGAAAGTGCCTTACTTCATCATAGGTGCACAGGTATCTATTTGCTCCATGAGCACTCACTTATCTCCAAGCTGGAAGTACAGGCAGCATGCATGGAAAAACATGTCAGCATAGGTCCAGTGTGGTTATTTAGCTCTGGCACAGAGGTCTTCTCCCTTTCAGCTGACAAAAGATTCTGATACAGGGACGTTGAGAAGACACATAACCTCACACAGTCACAGAAGAGTTTGGGTTGGAAAGGACCTTAAAGCTCATCCAGTTCCAACCCCCTGCCATGGGCAGGGACACCCTCCACTAGACCAGGTTGCTCAACTCCCCATCAAACCTGGCCTTGAACACTGCCAGGAATGGGGCAGCCACAGCTTCTCTGGGCAACCTGTGGCAGTGTCTCAGTGAAGAATTTCTCCTGTATGTCTATTCTAAATCTACCCTCTTTCAGTTTAAAGAAATGTCATAGTTAAGGTCAGTCTGAGAGACAACCCAGATTCATATAGAACTTTGTGAGCTGCACTTCCTTAATGCTGCATCAACCACATCATGCATTAAAGACACCAATGTTGAGCTTTTCATTCCTGGAATTAAACTTTTCTAACACTGCTGCTTCCATAGCTGCTCAGACTGCAGGGAGAGGAATTGAGCAGAAAGGCCAGAAGTCACCAGTGCGGAATGCTGGGACTGTCTTTGTCACAATCTGTGGACCACGTAGCCTGGCTGAAAAGGTGTACAATGCTGAGAAGCCAGCAGAAGTTGGAGTTAAACTTGTGCCAGGCACTAAAGAGAGACCTGGGTCAAGCGAGGCAACTTTCAGGAGTCAGGCACAGGGCTTTTGTAGTGCAGATGGCTGGAGATACAAGACTGTAGGATCCACAGAGCCAGAGCAGAAGTACTCTGAGACACTATATCACTTCCTTCCAATCAAATTTCCAGTTAATGTGTTGCTAAGTCCTTCATTCTTCTCTTCAAAATATATAAAAATACCAAAGGTCACTGAGTTCATACCAATGCACATCAGTCTAGCTACTTCCTTCCTTCAAGAACATAACTGAATTTAGATGCGAGTACATGTCCATTGCAATGTGTGTGGGTCCTCGGGTGACCCAGAGAGTTTGGGAGCAGCAATAGCTGACACTAGTTTACATTCTGAAGTTTACTTACACAAAATGCTTATTTTTTTAAAATGTTAGTGGATTAGTTCAGTGAACCTATTTCATTGTAATTCAAAGTACAGAAGACTACAGAGTATTAAAAATTGCTCTGGCCTAGAAAACAAGCCTTTTGGTAATAAACATCAGAGCATCAGATACTGCAGGATGGCCCAACCCAGATAATGACTTAGGGCCCTAATAGCATAAGAGTTCCTTAAAAAATGCTCTTGGGATTTTTCAGCTTAATAAATACTGAATTGCTCTGCTTCAGTCTTTTATTTTTTTAAGACTCTTACCTCAAATTTTGAAGTTTTGCTAGAAAATGCAAGAGCTATAAATTTTCTTAAAGAAACAGTGTGCAAAACAGACCCACATACAGAATTGAAATGTTCATGTTATTGTGTAATTCCAGGAAAGGGAGCTTCAAGAAAAATATCATGAGACACCCTAAAACTGTGAAAATCATCAATGATGCAATGAGGACCTGAGTCTGTATAATAGGAAAGCACCAGAAATACTTCTAGCATGAGCTGTGAAGGCACCACAGAAATCAGAAAAAGCTACCTAGATCTTTTAAAACCACATCAACATCACAAAAACCCATTAGTCACATAATGCTGCATTTGCTGATTCACGTTGATTTTAGTCAATATAACAACAATAAATAACAATAATAAATAATTAATAACAATAATTTTTAGAAGACCAAAACCCAGACAGCAGAGTCAAGAAGAGTTTACCTGGATCACTAAGAAATTCCTCAGAGGTGTTCCACATCCGACCATCCAAATACAATGTGCCATTGGTGGAGTTAAACTTGGTGTAGTCCCTGACACACTTGTGTCGCAAGTTGCCCATGAAGAGCTGAAGGCCTATGAGGGCAAAGACACTCAAGCAGAAAACGGTCAGGATCATCACATCAGCAAGTTTCTTAACAGACTGGATAAGTGCCCCTACAATGGTCTTCAGTCCTAGGGAGATAAAAGCCAAGAGTTTATAGACTGAGAGGCTGAAACATGTCAACAGATAGCTACTTTTCATGATGAAAATCTCCATGGATGGGGAAGTTGGAAAGGTTTTTAGTACATATTTGTAACTGAATGGCAGAAACAAGAAACAGGTGATCATTATGAATATTTACTTTGGCCTAGTTCTGTCTGGACAAAAGTCTTGGTACTACTCTTACACAAACACTAATTCAAAAATGAAGGAAAAGAACTGGATGGAAGAACAGTGAGATACAAAAATATTCACCGGTGGAGAAAATATGGAATGACTTTTATATTTTCATGGGGCCGCTGGAAAGGCTGTAAAGCCTAAATCTCTTTGAATTTTGAGAATGTGAATTACTTTTAAATCACTCAGGTGATTCTGATAACTTTATCCCTCATACAAGGAGGTATGGAAATGTTATTTATTCCTGATTATTTTACATATTTTAGTGCCAAATCCAGCTTACTATCCTAATATAAATAATTCCCCTGCCTTCAATTCATTTGCTTAAGACAACAACAATTTAGGATTAGAAAGAAGACAAATAATATGGGCAATAAAATAAACATAGTGTAAACCATTTGGGTAAAACAACGTGAGGCTCCAACAATACCTGGGCCAAGTTAATTTCTTTATAATATGTCGCCAATGCAGATAAATCACCTTACTACAAACACCAAAGGCTTAGGTCACACAAATTAGCTTCTCCTGTGTTTCACCTGTAACACTAGCTTCAGTTTATTATTTTATAAATATAAGAATATAAATAATTATACTGTTTTCTCACAAGATATTGCTTGCTCTTGAAGTGTTCCTGGAGAAAAGCACTATTTGAGCTGACTGAATATTACATGAATACGACAAACCCCACTCTTTTCAAAAAAGTACCCTTCTTTTAAACACAAGTGTTGTAGTTGGATGCTAGTATCAGTTGCAGAATGGTAGCAATTTTGCTTTTTCTTTCTTATTTATATCTAATTGTCAGTAAGTAGTAATCAGTGCTTCTGATACTGTCACCAGTGTGACAGTAGTAAGAGAAATTGAGTTAAATGGAAAAAAGAAAATGCAAAAAGGAAACAGGAGGAATTCTCTTGAGCAATACTCAGAAGCACATCGATTTGCTCACTGAATAAGATCATACACATTAAATCTCAGTTCCCTGGAATTCCACCCCAAGAGTTTGGCAACCACAAAGACTGAGCTAGCACTGTATAATTTAAAATACTATGAAAATGTACTTGAGGACTCTTAGGAAGGCAAAACGGATTTTTGGTCTTGCTTAATATTTTGTGGTTAAAGTAAGGGGAAATAATAGTTCCTTAAAGGAGGATGAACTGCTTGAATGGCTAGCAGGTCCAGCTCTCCCCAAATCCAGTAGCCTAAAATATTCCACACCTGCATAGGGTATTGCCATTAGGTTAACCTATGAATGATTTAACCTCTGTAAAATGGCCATTTAACCAAATGGGACTGACCCATCAGGTGTGGGTAGCCCTGTTTCTTCACTAAATTCTTCGTTTGCCTCTTCAAAGCTAGTCTGTGGCATAGTAAAGAGGAAGAGGTTAGAGAGCTACTGGCTCTACTTAAAAATAAAGCAAAAAATATGCAGTACAAACACTGAAAGCTGGGGGTTTGTGTGATCTTCACTTCTTACCAGGAAGAGATTTTACAAATGAGGTCAGTTCTATTCAGGTAGTGAGAAAAAGGCCAGTTTTGAACTTCTGAGTCCATCTGTAGATTAGGCTACCTTTTTGATGCCTAAAGAAAAAGCATACCTCTTCTGATAATCTAGCCTTTAGAACTTTATACTTGAAGTGAAAGTACTTTTACTTGTCCAATTTTGAAGGAATTCCTGGGGTCTTACCCTTACCTAGAACTTTGAGACAGCTAGGTCTTAAACAAGTAGCAAGATGGGGAAAAATAAATCTGATTTGTAAATGCATTAGAGTATTGTTTTATCTTATCCAATATTTTGAAATGTTTTTAATGATTCTCAGCATTGTCTGCCCTTTGAATGGACAGATGTTTCTTCACTGAAGCTGGTGAAACTCGTGAAACCCAAATGCAAACCAAGAATTAAGAAAAGGAAAAAAGCCAAACCGCAATTTCTTTTACTGCCGTACCCTCTGTGAAATCCTTGCTGTACATTTGTTTGTTTGTAATACAAATACAAGCTTGGAACCTGTATTTGTATCATTTAAGCACGCTAATTAATCTTATTCACACGGGCAAGGACAATGGAACTCCTAATGTGAACAGCGGTAATATTAAAAAACAAGACTTACAAAATCCTAATCACCACTTAAGACTGTCTTTCTCCAAAATCAGGCTCCAGTATTGTTATTTCAAGGTCATTTCATGAAATATACTTTCACCAGCTTACTAGGGTTTTAAATAGAAGAGCAATCCTATACTTGTAGTTTTACAAGTTCATTCCTTGCAGGTATCAAATAATTTCTTTATGAGAGGGCTTTCTGCTTTCTTTTTTTTTTTAATTTTATTTTATAATAGCTTACGAGTTTCTGAACAGTTTAAGAAGAGAATGCTTCAGTAATAAAATTGCTGTAATTACAGACCATTTAAAAATAAGTTGTACTCTGCCTCCTGGACCTTTGTTAAAACTTTCCAAGAAAACCTTTTGGTGAGTGGTATACTTACAATCTAACTGATTTTTCTCACCCTTTAAAAACAAAATTTGCCTAAAAAATTGCATAGCGTCTCTCAAGTTGCTTGGCACAACTCACTGCTAAGCAGAGTGTTTAAATCACCATTTGTTTAAAATTTCTGTGCCTCAAACAGAAGGACTGAGGGGAAATAAGGACACCCAGAACCTCTTGCAGGTGCCCTGCATTCCTCTGAATCAATCCCATGTTTTGTAAAAGCAATGCTAGATGTATTCAAATTTAGAGCACTGTTAAATCTTCTAGATAAATAATCCTCCTTTGAAATAGTGCCAATGAGAGCACTGCAATATAGCTTAATAGAAGATAATGTTTATGGGGCATTAAAGGCATATACTTAATTCTTGCAAGTCAAACATCAAACCAGGCAGCATGCAATAAAAAATGAGGATCTGATCCAAAGATCTGAGCAACATCTACACTGGTAAATGACAATGGGTCTACAGATTACTTCCTATGGAGTAATCAATACAGGTTTTTCCTGAATCACTGAACACTTTCCACACCTCTGGGCAAAATCCTGCTTGCATGACATGAAAAACACCGCGAGTTCCAAAATCAGTAGGATGAGGTTTGTATAGGCAGCCTGACATCTGCAGAAAGCAAGAAGGATTTGGCCCAAACATTCCTGTCAATGCATGTAGAAATTACCACATTCAGAGGTTAATCACATAATCAGTTTTCAAATGCAAATCAGAGACCATAGAAAATGCAAGCAACACCAAACAATGAGAAATGGCAAGATCCCAAAACACCATCCATTCCTTCTATGAGATGTGAGAAAGTATTAGCATAATTCAGTATGACATCCATACCAGATGTTGGCAATCACCTACAGAACATCAGACACTTTCATGCACAGTCTGGAAACAAGCAGGGAGAAAAAGCAAAAAACAACAAAAAAAAAAAGAGAGTGTGATTTGCACCATGACTGTCCTCACCCAGCCTACTCCTTCTCCAGAGGGTACATGTCTTGCAAATGTCTGCATGACTCATGTGCATGTAGGGAGAGAAGAGTTCACTTTTGATGAATGTATTTTGCCAATAGTCACTGAGACGTGGGGCAGAAAAGGGTTTACTAGCATGTTGGCAAACTTCAATGGTTGTCAGCATTCCTGTGGAACATCTCTGCATGGAAATGTGACTGTCATGTCAGTCTCCAAGGAAAACACAAATTTCTCACCTCTGAGATAGTTACTCAACTGATTTACCCACCAGAAATATGATATTTATCTCTCTGCAGGAGGACTTCAGTGAGACTGAAGCAGTGAATGAGAGTCCATCTCCTCCACAGAGTCTTAGCTCTTGTGCTCCGAGCCCCGTTCTGGCTATCAGTAAAGTACCAGATAACATTCACAGCACTATTTATAGCCTTTAGACTCACACTAACTTAAATGGGAGCTGGATCAGGCCCCAAAGTGCCTTGGCCCAATTTTCTATGAGGTCACCTTTCGCCAGTACCCTGTCATTTTATGTGAGATGCCTGTGACGTATATGTCTGTTCCAGAAACAGCAGTGGAGTTTCTCTGGATGCATGCATTTCACAAAATCCTGGTGATGATGATGGCCTGCATTTTACAGGCTTTTGACAGGGGAGGCATAAGAGTGTGTGCCTGAGAACTTTGTATTACCTCAATTAGTAGCTATCAAAACATTGGTGACTTACATGCAGATAAGTTATGATTCAGACCCTCTATTGTCATGGGAAGGGATCTTGCTGAGCTCATGGGGGGACTCAGATATGCTGGCAATGGGAGACAAATGAGTGACTTCAGTGGGTTGTTCTGTTGCTGACCACGGTTCCTATCTAGATTGAAAACAAATGAATCCAGTTGCTATAGCAATGTGCAAGATGCTAATTAATAAACAAAATCACTGAGAGTTCAAGTTTTTATGCTCCCATAGAGAAATGCTACCTATTTCTAAGCACCTGAACCTAAGTGATATATGAAGAAATGAAAAGCTTTTTTTGTTTTAATGAGGCTGGGTAAACAGATATTCAGCTACTGTACAAAGCTTACTTTCTCTTGGTAACATGGGCAACTGGAAAACAGAAAGAAACGGATGTGTTTAGTGCAGAAAAGGGAAAATTGCAGGGGCCCATGAAGGATATTTGTGTTGCCAAATCTCCATCTGAATCGTCCTCACAGGACAAATCATCTAATGGCAAAAGCAATGAGGCGCTGGAACAGATTTGTCAGGGAGTCTGAAAATCTCCACCTTTGAAGGATTGTTAGAATAAGTCAGGCAATAAATATTATGCCAGGTCTGAGGTATACTAAACACAGCCTTAGGCCAGGTGAATGGATTCTGAGAGTCAGATCTTTCTGAAACCCTGGGCGTCTGTGTCCCCTAAACATCCCTGTGCCTGCTTGCGCACTTTAGAGCCAAGCATTAAAGGCAGGGTGAGATTTTTAAAAGCACTAATTGTTAGCTTTACTGACTCCCTCTGGAGTCAATAGTGAAACTCATTGATTTCCAGTGAAGCAGAATGCCTTTGAAAACCAGTCTCTAAGTGCTTTCCTGGACAGAAGCCTTACACCATGGAGGAGTTGGCCTGTTACTGTCGGTAAGCAATTTCACTGAGCATGTTGAGGCCAAGTATGTTTGTGCAAGTACAACTACCTGATCAAAAGCCTGATCAATTTTATTGAGGAAAAGCTTAGAAATTTGAAAAGGAGAATACATCTCAGCAGTTTTTCACCTAAGATGCAAAAGAGGAAGCAAAAATAACAACCTTCTCCCCTTTCTAGCAGTTGAACCCAAAAATCTCATAAAAGATATTACTGTTCATCACGTTTTCATTTTTTAAGCCTATTGTGGAAAAAATATTTCAGCTCACCTTAAGCCTACGTTATTATTAAAAACTGAGACTGATCGCCAAATAAATCACAGCATCATGCCCAATGTTTCTTTTAGAATATATGTGGCTAACTGCAAAATGAACTGACTCCTCTGAAATTATCTGTTAGCATTAAAACCAAATCATAGCTGTGTTTTACAGGCAGCTAGGTGTTCTGGGCCAATTTGTAGCTCTTCACATCTGTAATTTAAACATACTAAGGGCACAGGTAATCTTGACAACAAAATCTAAGGCCAGATAGTCTATTATCATATCTTCATGCAGTTATGTCAGCAAATAATTTAGATACTAGTACCTAAAAATGTATTTTTCAAAAAATAATCAAACAGAAAGAAAAAAAAAAGACTGTGAGTTATTATGTATTGCTTCAATAAATAATTGTCCTCTCTTTTATGTTTTGTTAGCCAACAAATGGAACAACTCAGTGTTTGATATCACTGAAGGGCTTTCCTGCATTTTTAAATAAAGTTTTTCTGAATTTCAATACTCCTTGCTTTGTTTTTAAATAAAAACCGTATGAAACTTATCATTTGATGTAAAACAAGGTTCAGCTCCAACTCTGATATACGACAGCATAAATTGCTGTATATATAACTCAGCAAAATTGACAGGCTCTGCTCTGAAGAAGCTCAAGCTTAAGAGAAGATGGAAAGTGAAAGATGTCCTCTGGAGGTGGCTGTCCCTCCAAGTTAATCTTCAAATCACTTGCAAAGGAAACCAGGAAACCCTGGGTTTTGTTTTGATTAGCCATTACTATCCCACATGATCTGTAAAGCTGTGCTCAACCTTCTGTTTCCCTAGGAAAAAGAAAATCCTTTCACAATGAAAATCTGATTAGAGAAAAACTTTCTCTGTTAATAGATTATTCTTTGTAAACTTGAAGTGAAAAATTAAGACAGAAACTGATTTCAAGGAATACCAGAATTAATGAATTAACATCTCGAAAGTATTCTTTAAAAGCTGTATTTTAACATACACTTTCAATGAAAAGTACCTTGCTCTTTCAGTAATTTCACAGATTTTTGTTACTTTGATGTTGGAATGAGGGAGTAAGCACTAGAACACCTCAGTTCCAGAATTCCCATTTCTAGCTTATACTCCATGTGTGTGCTGGTATTAATAGACATCCTTGTAAGTTTATACCACCAAATTTGTTTAGATTTATATTACAGTGTTGATGTGCATAATAAGGGTTGGAAAAGCTTTACTAACTTGAAAGAGCTGTGTGTGAGAATCTGAGCAGGTCTTTTGATGTTTTGAACATTTCTGACATGTAACTGCCAACATCTGTTCAGGATTATCACTGATAGGATCTACCATGCACGGTTTTCTGCTATCTTCTCTACCTTCTCATGCAGGTTGGAGAAGTTAAACACTGAGGCTGAATGAGACCTGTCCATAGATAATGCTTAGCAAGAAAGTATTGTCATATAGTTAGTCCTCAGAGGACTCATCTCTGCATTAATTACTTAATACTAAATATTATTTAGTATTTTAAGAAAAAGTAATAGATTAGATAAAAAGCTATGAAAAATCTACTAGATCTGTGGTAAAATACTAATTTATTTCTTGATGGGAGGTAACCATATCCTTGAAAATGTAAGAATATTGGAGTTGATGAAATGCTGAACCTACCAAAATCAATGACGAAACATTCTCTGATCTCTTCAGGGTTTGAAATTTAAACAGTGTTTCTATCACATGCAAATGGATAAAAACCATGACAAATTAGGCTATCTATGCCTGCAGTCTGGAAACCTCAACTCATAGCACAGACTTAGATTCCTCTGCTGATGTGCTTTCAAACACAAATATGCATTTTAAGGTCATTAAACTTCCATTTTCAAAAAATCAATATCTGATGACTTTAGAAGAGTTTCATTGCAATTTTCATATGGTTCATGAATGAGTACTTTGTGTGTGTGATTCACGAGCCACCGCATACCACCGTTCTTACAGCAGCACTCATCAGTGAGGTCTGTAATTTTGAAGGCACTCTAATGCCTTCTGCCCACAAAAATGGTATTAGAAAAACATACAAAAAATGTATTCTATTGACAGGTCACATTCCCTACATTCCTCCATTTCCTGATCAGTGCCTATGGTTAAGTTATTTGTAATTACTGAGTTTACTACTGGAAATGGCATGTAGGCTTTAACTGCAGCCGGAGTGTTTAACCTGATTTTCACCTGAAATGACTGAGATTGTTTTCAGCGCCCGCAGTACTCTGAACGTTCGTAAGGCTGAGACATTGCCCAGGTCCACAAATTCAGTTATGTATCTGTAACAAGGGAAAGTCACACACAGACAATGACAAAACACCAGCAAAAAAAAAAAAAAAACAACAGTCAAAGGGACAAAGAGAGACAGAGAAAGAATCACTTGTAGCTGAGAGCCAAAATGTAAGGATCAGGGCTTCTTACCTGGGATTACTGAAATAGTTTTTAAAGCTCTCAATACCCTGAAAGTCCGAAGAGGTGAAACACTGCCTACTTTCACAAATTCTCCTACATACCTGTAGAATTAAGTCACAGTTATATGGAATTATACAACAGAGTACGAAACTTGTCTGAATGAAGAATGCAAACATAAAAAATGGGAGCAAACACAGCTGAATGAGAGATGCATCCAGTTTTCAGGCTGCTTTCTGATGCCATTTGTGCCAGTTTTTTCATAATATACATTATTTCAAATGCTTCTTGAACTTTCAAACTTATCTAATAGGCATCAATTCTTTAAAACTACTCTGTTAACTTTGTTACTGTGCTGTTCAGCAATAAATACTTTAAAAACTTCACCATCATGTAGCTTAACAAAAAAATTCTTTACATTATAGGAAACATTAACAGTTATTTTGCTGCTCTTAAAAAATAGAATCTTCAAATACCCAAGTAGTTTTCACATAATAGCTTCTGCAAACTACATACAGGACAACATCTGAAAATATCAGTGCAAATGTTTCTGCTTGGCTATTTATTCCAAGATGCTGCATTCTGTGCTAAAGCAGATGTTGGTTTCATGAGATGCTTAAAATTTTACTTCGTTTTGTACCTCAAATCCATGCCCTTTCGCTGCAGGAAGATGGAATTTGAATGAATATAATTGCAATCCTACTAAAAACTATTTATGATTAAAATACCAATCCCAGCTCTTCACTGCCATGCCTATTTTGGTCATCATGAAGACCCATGACACATCTGAGTTGAATGCTGCCAGGAGGGTCAGTTATGGAATGCATTTGGTTTTATCAGTGTTTTACAGAATTTATTCCTCCGAGTTCGTATACAGTAAAAGCACAGTCACCATTTTATCCTCTGAACAAAACAGCTCTTACACTTTTTAATTTCACTATTAAATTACCATTAAATTTCATTTATACTTCCACATCTTTGAGGCATTTGGTTTTGCACATTAAGTTAAAAACTCACCTGGTTAGTTTACAAAGCCTGCTTAAGTGGGTTTTGTGCAAAGGCCTCTGGGGAGGACAAAGTATCCTCTCCATATCTACTAATCCAGATTATAGCCTGGAAGACCAATATTGCTTCTCCTCCTCATAATCTCATAGAGGAGTCTGGGCAAAGATTTACCTGTTTCCTCCCCTGGTTTATGAAGTGCTCTCTCTCAAACTCTTATGCAACATGCAAGTGTGAAAAAAAATTATTTGGGGAGAAGCAGTGGCATGGGAATATGATTTTACTGTCTAGAGATTTGTAAAAACACATTATTAACATCGGAACAAGCATATGAAGCAAATATCACTGCTGCTTGCTCACAATAGCTAGTTCTAAGATTTATTTTGGCCATTTCTTGGATGAAATTGCAGCAGACCAGTTACACGGAACTGGGAAGGGAGAATCAACTGAAATTCCCATCCTGAATTTTCCTGCTAGCCAGGAAATTGCCTATTGTCATTAAGCTGTCGGTCAGGCGCTTTCCAACCAGGAGTTACAGCTGCCTGTAATGGACAGTACCCACTTGACTGGGAAAGAGTGACCTAAACAGGGGCAGTTTCATAATTTTCTACTTTCCCTTGAACCTATCCATGGCCCTTAGAGGGCCACAGCTGCGTCTGCTAGCACAGGGTGGAAGAAAAGCACTAGAGACCTGTGGCACCTCTTACTATCTAGTGTGCTATTTAAAACTACTGTCTGTATCCCAATCTGTGCCATTTCTGCCCCAAAGAGTAGGCAAGAAGTTATTTGGCAGCAACATTAAAGCAAGTGATGGTCTTTCCACTGAAACACACATCAGTGGAAGAATCAGATTTTCTATTAGCTCAAAACCCTCAGTCCATCTAAATCTCATGGTCCCTATAACAGGCTCTTCCATTTTGAACCCTCATGCCATCTATTTTTCCAGACACAAAAATACTAGTTACAAGCAAAAACAATATCAGAATTACCTGTGTGATCAGTATTATTTTAAATTACTTGCAAATTGGATTTACATGAAGGACAAATCATATCAGAATACTCCATTATCCAATGCTCTGTCCTATCTGCTGCTTGCATACTTGGAAGGAGGATTCATTTTACATATGAAGATGACACTGCTCCCAGAGGAGTTCTGCAGAGCTGGGGGCGATGACCCAATCTCTGCCCAAGCTGAGAAGATGGGATGGAGCGGATGCATTGCAAAGGTTGCAAACTGTGGCTCCCTTGTCCTTTTCCCTGCTCCTTTCTGCCTCAACCATCTAAAACATTCTTCCTTGTAGAATAGAGGAAACCCATGCATCAAAACTCTTCATGTTGTGCTGAATTCAGAGACCTGCAAATAAACTCATGTCCTATCTCACAAACAGATGAACTATCACACCCTGCTTTTACCACCAGTCTGATGTACAGCAGAGCAGGCTGGTGATGCTTTGTGTTGTTCTGTCCTGCCTCTCAATGCTGCAGGAGAACTGCACTTAGCATTGCTTTAGGCAAAGTTCAGCTGAGAAAAATACCTAATGTATGCTGACCTCCAAAAACTCCTCCCCATCTGTGTCGCATTTTTTGAAAGCTTATCACAACAGCCAGATGCCAGTTCAGCCAAATCCATAGGAATGCAGTAACAGATACCAGGATCAGGCCTAGAGCTGGCTATGATCCAAAGCCGACTAAAATAAATGGGAGTCTTCCCAACAAAGACCACATAGATTTTACATATCTTCATGCTGTTCTGCTAAATGCTGCTAAGATTCATAGAATCATAGACCATCACAAGTTGGAAGGGAACCATAAGGCTCATTGAGTCCAACTCCTGGCTCCTCACAGAACTACCTAAAGCTAAATCATTCAGCTAACAGCATCATCCAGACACTCTTTGATTATTGGTCCTGATCCATGCACCCTACCTGAACTAAGCTGGGTTGATATTTTTCCCCAATTTTGGTTCCATTCAAATATAACTTGCCCAGGAGCTCACCTCTAATGGAAGTGCTAACAGGCTTGCACCTCTCTTAACACTGCGAATTACAAGGTTTAAAGATGGCAGCAAGAACTCAACTAAAACCAGAACAGAATGTAAGTATTGTAAGCAGAGAATACAGGGAGATAGATGAAGTCCTTCTATGATCAGGAAATGGGGCCTTTCAGGGCATATCTAACTTGATTCCACTTCAAGACGACACGTGTTTTTCACATAGAATCATAGAATAGTTAGGGTTGGAAAGGACCTTAAGATCATCTAGTTCCAGCCCCCCTCCCATGGGCAGCAACACCTCACACTAAACCATGCCACCCAAGGCTATGTCCAACCTGGCCTTGAACACGGCCAGGGATGGAGCATTCACAGCTTCCCTGGGCAACACATTCCAGTGCCTCACCACCCTCACAGTAAAGAATTCCTTCCTCAT
>JAOEHY010025856.1:0-24012 GCA_025447955.1 Psilopsiagon aurifrons
TCCACTCAGCCTTCTCTTCTCCAGGCTGAACAGCCCCAACTTTCTCATCCTATCTTCATACGGGAGGTGCTCCAGTCTCGTCATCATCCTTGTGGCCCTCCTCTGGACTTGTTCCAACAGTTGCATGTCATTTTTATGTTGAGGACACCAGAACTGTACACAACACTCCAAGTGAGGTCTCAGGAGAGCAGAGTAGAGGGGCAGGATCACCTCCCACGACCTGCTGGTCACACTCCTTTTGATGCAGCCCAGGATAAAGTTGGCTTTCTGGGCTGTGAGCACACAATGCCGGCTCATGTTCATTTTCTCATCAACCAACACCCCCAATTCCTTCTCCTTAGGGCTGCTCTGAATCTCTTCTCTGCCCAACCTGTAGCTGTGCCTGGGATTGCTCCGACCCAGGTGTAAGACCTTGCATTTGGCATGGTTAAAGCCACCTCACAAGCCTGCCAAGGTCCCTCTGGATGGTATTCTTTCCCTGCAGTGTATCAACTGACCCACACAGCTTGATGTCATCGGCAAACTTGCTGAGGGCGCACTTAATCCCACTGTCCATGTCACTGACAAAGATGTTGAACAAGACCAGTCCCAACACTGATCTCTGAGGGACAACACTCATTACTGGTCTCCAGCTGGACATTGAGCCATTGAACAGAACTCTTTTCATGCAGCCACCCAGCCAGTTCTTTATCCACCGAGTGGTCCACCTATCAAACTGATGTCTTCTCCAGTTTTAGAGATCACAGATGTGATGCGAGACAGTGTCGAATGCTTTGCACAAGTCCAGGTAGATGACATCAACATCTGTAACCTGTCCATCAGTTCTGTAGCCCCATCAGAGAAGGCCACCAGATTGGCCAGGCAGGATTTCCCCTTAATGAATCCATGCTGGCTGTCACCAAGCACCTTGTTTTTCATGTGCCTTAGCATGCCTTGCAGAAGAACCTGCTCCAAGAATTTGCCAGGTACGGAGGTGAGACTGTCTGGTGTGTAATTCCCTGGGTCATCCATTTTCCCCTTCTTGAAATGGGGGTTATATTTCCCTTTTCCCCATCCTCAGGAACTTACCTCACTGCCATGATTTTTCAAATATGATGGACAGTGGCTTACCAACTTCATTTGCCATCTCTCTTCAGGACCCATGGATGGATTTCATCAGGTCCCATGGACTTGTATACATTCAGGTTCCTAAGATGTTCACCTTCATCCTGGAATATAATTTAAGTCAAGCAATAGAAGACAAATTCTTACAGTACATTTTCAACACCCTTTCCTGAAAGCATCCTGCCAAGAAGTGCTCACTCTCTTTTTTCCCAGGTCAAATTTTCAGTAATTCTCTTGCTGTTTTCTTGACCTTTCTGTTGGTCTCTCTTCAATGGTTTCAGTCTGTTTCTGTATTTCATGTACTTCATCAAATAACACCCACTGAAACATCCTATGATTCATTAGCTTATTGTGTCATAGGTCTTGCAAGTGGGTTGCATTTAAGTGCTGGCTCCCACAGTTTAGTGTTCTGAACTTCAGTAGGAACTTCAAGTCTTTCCTCATTGAAAGATGACTGCCAGCTTCAAGAGTTTTCACCTAAACACATCACAACAGCATGATGCTACTGGTGGCAGAAGATAATGGAGACTGTTGAAAGTTCACATACCCATTTTAATAGAGCTTTGGAGTTTCCTTCTTCCTTGCTCTCAGAAAAAACCAAACATTTCTGGTGAGAGACAATTACAGTAATGGGTTGATTGGAGGGGAAAACTGGTGGTACCAGTGGTGGCAGGGTCAGAGGAAAGGTCTAATTCACTCATCTGGATATACATGGTAAGAAACTACCTGCAGTATCACATGATGTTTCATGACTCGTGCAATGTCATGCTGGGGGTGCCATGCAGTGCAGCCTTTCAACAAAAATAAGTTAAAGCAGAGTACAGCATAGAATAATGAGTAAGCTACCTGCGTGATAGCATTTAAGGCTGTGTCAGGTGGGGATACATAAAAAAAGATCAAAAGTATTCCAGATTTAGAGAAGGTTATTTATATACACTCAGTTGGAAAACCGTTTGAGGTGCAACTGGAGGAAACTCATGCTGAAAGAACGGATACTGAGCATTTTATGAGCTTTCTCTGATTAAATAGAATGAGCCATGGCATTAGGTTGGGGTGGAATTGTTCATGTCTTCTGGCAGGACCTCAGGTGTGTAGTATAGTTCAAATGCATCTCATTGTCCTTGCCTTTCCTTTTTCTGTTAGTCCTGGACAGGGCAGCAGATCACAGGGTGAGCCAGCCTCTGCCACATGAGTTCCCACAGAGGCTGTGCTTGGGATGCAAAAAGATCCTTGAAGAGGAAGTGGAGAAGGAGGACTGCTGAAAGTATGAGATGTAATGGAACTTCATCCATGGCCACCAGCAGAAGGCAACTGCTCACCTGCTGTGCAAAGTTGTGAAAAGTATCATGAAACTAAAATCCATGTTTAGTGCATTAAATAATTGCCACATTTTGGTCATTATAAGCCTCTAACTTGTGACACTGTGCCATATTCCTCAAAGAAATTTTTACTGAAGCTTTAATCACTTGTGTCCTTGACTATTTCAGTTTCTTTTTTCCCTCCCCTCTTTAAATGCCTATTCTCTAAAGTGCAGGATGGTCAGAATGGTGTAGCTAAACTGCTTTTTTTATTAGGGAATCGTATTGCCTCTGTCTTGTGTTACCTTCACTGTCTTCCTTCCCACCATCAAATTCAGATTTATATTATGCTCACAACGGCTGATTTTTTCTTCATCACAGCAATTTTAGATGTGTATAGCTCATTGGCTTTATTAGTATTAACTGTGTTGAAGAAAACAGAATCAGACCCCCTGATTTTTAGAGCTACCCATAGATTTTGTCCATCCTGACTATCACCTTGTGCTCACACTAACACACTGATTCTGCATATGCTTCCATCATCTGGCTTTTTTTCATAAATGGGTGTTCTTTGCTTCCTTTTGTATCCTAACAACCTTTTCCATTTGAGTCACTGTCATGCCTTCACTATGCCATTATAAACATTTCCTTTAAAGCTTCTTATTGAAGCTATATGCAAACTCTGCAAATAAAAATGGCAAAATGGAGTGTCTCCAAGAAAAGGAAGGTTTGACTTCATTCTTCACACCCTATGTGAAATAGGAGCTGAAGGCCTTTTGTCTAAGGGTTTTGTATTGTTTCTAATACTGTGCTATATAGAAAGAAATTATTAGCATTATAGAAAGCTATCTGACTGAGTTACTAATTATCAGACAAACTAAGAACAGATATGGGACTTTCCAGTTGATTCCAGGCCACCAAATCAAACAAATCAAGAAAAAAAGAAATAAATTCATTTCCAATGATACTTCCATAGAAATGGTACTGCGGCATAACAGTCGCAGGCAATAGCTGTTACCAGCTTTGGAAAATGGACTGTTTTCATGCACAGCTTCTGGTGCAGCCAGTTCCAAGAAGCATAAGCTCTGTGGGGAAGCTGATAGCATTTCTACCTCAAGATTATGACTTTGTGTGTACTTGCATCTGCTGAGAAAGACTGTGGAGAAAGCAGACAGCTAACAAAAAAGTTGCAAAAGAAATGGATAGTGTCGATGTGAAACGGTATTTACAGTCTTCTACTTGATCAAATGCCTCTGAGTTGAGCTCTCAGAGATAAATCCCCAAAAGATGTGGAGATTAGTTCATCTAACCCCCACAGTAGAGCCCAAGTTCAAACTCCTAATCCTAAAGTTCATCTTGAGCAGTTTCCAGCCTGTAGGCAGCTGAAGTCCATAGGTACCATTTTCTTCAACTTTCACGTTCCTTACATGCTTATGTTGCTTTTATGAACTGTACATAGTAAGGCCTTAGCTTTGAGTGTCATCAGTAGTGGGGTGCCTGTCTCATGCATGACTGCTGCTCCTTACTCACTCAGTCAAGTATTTTGAGGATCTACAGATTAGATGTTCCTCTGCTTGTGTAGTCTGAGAAAATCAAAATGCTGGGTGCCATGTCAACATATCAAATGCCATGGGTTCTTTGTCAAATAGTGGTGGTGGTAGTGACTCAAGGAATATTGCCTCCTTTTCCCTTTTTTTCAGACGTGATGCTCAGTGGCTAGCACACTCTTCTAAGCTCTGGAATACATAAGTTTACTTCATTTCTTTCCCTAATTTGCACACCAAGCAGGCATTTCTTGGTACTTGCATGTATTTTCCCTCCTGTGCTGCATGTTCACTACTATCTAGCACTACTACTAGCACCTAACTCATTATGTAAGAAACTTCTAGCTTATGATTGATGATCTTCCCCACTAGTGGGAACATGTCTTATACACTGCTTAAGTTACTTTGTCAGTCTAGGTCTTGAATATACATCCAAGGAGTCCAGTTCCTTGGCTATAAAAGTGACAATGAATGAGTAGGAAAAGATTTAAGAGATTTTTGTCCAAAAAAGAGTGCAATTTTACCTGAAGAAAAAAATAGATTTTGACTCACTTGAAGATATTTTAATGGGAAAGTATAAGGGAACCATTAGAACAGTTGCAGATGGTTTGTGTGAAATGGCTCAGTTACAGTAAGAACTACATGAACTTTTACACTCAAACCAAGATGTTTCTCCCTCTTTCCCCCCCTTTTTTTTTTTTCCTTGATGTACTCAGTTGTTTAGTTAAACTTTTGGTTTGTTTCTTTTCCTGTTCATATGCCTCTTTAGCCCTTATTTCAGCTGGGACTAGTACTCAGCTACCACCAGGAAGGCTGATTTTTAAGACTCCCAGCCAGCTTTGTTCTGCATTGGCCAAATTTGTCCCTGTTGCAGCAATCATAGAGTTACACCAGACTTCCTAATCTTTTCCATTTGCAGACCATTACTAGATTTCAATACAAGAGAAAGAAGGTGAGCATCTTTCTCATGCTGTCAGCAAAGATGTTAAAGTACCTGTTTGAAATGAAGATTTACCTTAAAAAGGGCTCCTCAGAATGCTGTGTCAACTTTTCCCAGCTCTTCAAACACACTGCAACTGTCCTGAAGACCCCGTTAGCCTCTTAGCATCTCTCACTTTGCTGTGTTACTCTTTTGTGCTGATGGTCAGCATGACTGATCGTTCTAAAAAACACTGAATCTAGTAGGTAGCTCTTTGCAGTTTTCTTTCAGCCTGCTCCCCTCCTTAATCCTCACTACCACCTCTCCCCACCTCCTTATGCTTTTATTTCCTCTCTCTTTTTCAAAATAATCTCCTGCTCGCCTTTGCTGTTCTTTGTCCTTTGTTTCTTAATCCCTTCTTCTGAAGTCTCTGAATTTTCCTTAGCACCAAAACCTGCTGTGCCATCTCACACAGAAATCA
Source organism: Psilopsiagon aurifrons (assembly GCA_025447955.1). Lineage (NCBI taxonomy): Eukaryota > Metazoa > Chordata > Aves > Psittaciformes > Psittacidae > Psilopsiagon > Psilopsiagon aurifrons. Next base: position 5,347 of record JAOEHY010025856.1, read on the forward strand.
CCACTGGTAATCAAAAGAAAACAGGTGCAGGTAGGCTGCAAGTACTGCTGCAGACAGGGTATCTTACCAATACCCTATTCATTTTCTTTGGAAGACTCAAAATTAAATAGGCTTATACACAGCCTAGTTAATCATGGAGCAGCAGGGACAAGGAATTTGAAGAAAAAAGCAATAATGGAATAAAGATACCTCAATAGCAAGGTACAGACAAACAAAAAACCACGGATCAGGGGTCCATGTCAATGTACAACAGCCTTCTCTACATACAGCACCCTGGTAATGTGGTGTAAAGGCAGTACTTGTTAATAAGCACCTCTCATTCACTCTGGTCATTAGCCCTATGTGAAATAGTCTGCTACAGAAGGAACACAAGTGATCTTATCAGGATTGTGACAATTAGTAGAGGTTTTCTCTCTCAGTATTAAGGAACCAGAAAAAAGAGCTACATCATGAGAGAGACTCTTTGACTGAAGTGAGTAAACAATTGTGGACAGGGAGGGATGGGCGGGAAAGCAACCACTGTACTTTTATCTGTCCAATATAAATTTTTTTCTAGCAGTGAACAAAGCTACTTCAGCTCTGTGGCTGGAACTTGGCAGCTCTTCTTTGAGTTCCTTAACAAGAAGCAAAATTGTTCTACCATCTGTGAGACCCTTGTCTTTTATTTCCTTGCACATATGCTCACTACGTTACATTACCAGTTGAATGTAGCAACATATGTATGCAGAGCTTTCCAGATGAGATGCGTGGACATTCTTTTACGATTACTAGAATGGAATCAGCTGTGCAGAAGAACTGCTCTGCCCCAGTCACTTAACTCATTATTGATTCAGAGGAAGACAAATTAGGAATGACAATATAATTTTACATGGGCAGAATGTGGTGGCAATGGCTCAGTCTGCAAAATGGCCAGTGCATGATTATTTGAGACCCTGGTCCAGCAAAGTACTTAATGATATATCTCATTAAAAACAGGCATTGAGAGCAATGTCATTGACTGCTCATATTCTGAATATTAGTGTAGGGCTTGAATGTTTGATCAGGCTGAGACCTTGCATCCCTGTTCTGTAAAAACACAGTAGTATCATGGATAATGGTGTATGTATCTTTATATGTTGCAGGCAAATACAAGTTCATATTTACTCCAGAGTGGTGGGATATAAACTAGCTCTGATCCAGAAAAGGTGGCTCCCATTAATGCAATGCTGAATTCACAGTGGAGACTTGTAATGTCCCTCACTGTGGGGATTAGCACAATGTTGCTCTCGTGGCATTGATGATCTGCTCCAAGCAAGGACAAAGTTTGCATCTGCCTGCCCAAAACATAACCTTCTGACATACGCTGCTGCGGTTTTATGTGCAGTTGGCAGAAGGGACCTTCATCCAGTCTACTGCATAGGGAAGTAGTAATATTTACTAGCATGGGGCTAGATAAGGAATTTGGAAAGGTCAGTGGCACCAGAGATATCTTTGTAACCCTCCATCAAATCTCATAAGAATTTTGGCTTTTTCTTTTTCACCAGCTTTCTACAGTTGTGAAGGGATTCACTATGATAAAGAATAGAAAGATTTGCCTACAAGTATGTACATTCCTCAAAATAAACTCCATCGGTGCGCAGGCTGGCATGAGCTGATTTTGAGGGGGGATGAATTTCGCACAGAGTGAATAGAATCCTTTTTTTCACATATTAAAAAGCCAAAGAAAGACCAAATTAAAATAGGTTTCATTCTATTCTAACATAAAAGGGGGCCAGACCCTCAGCTGGTCTGCGTTAGTACAGTTTCTTGAACTCTCTGGACTGATGCTGATTAGAACCATCTGAAGACCCTGTCTGGGATGACTTGCTATTTTTACAAAACTATATAAAATGGATCTACTTAACTTGGTAGCTATGAAAAGATGTTGTACTGCAGGGTGCATATGAGCAACTAGAAGCAGGACAGAAAGAATGTGTATGGAGTGACATTTTTTGACACAGAAAGTAGCAAACGTGGAAAAAATTACAAAACAAATGACATACTTAAAAATTTTAAGGCTATGGTTTGGAAGCAGAAATGAATTTAGGTCTGGCATCAAGAGGTTTCATTTTTTTTAAAGTGGGTGTTTTGATTTGACATTATTAATGAGCCATTTGCTCAGCCTTTTCTTACCAGATAAATGTAGATCATAAAAATCTCTGCTAGAAGGCTTTTTTAATGAACTATGTAAAAAGAAAACAAAAGTGTTGGCAAAAGTGTTGGCAAGGCAAAAATACATATAAAGCACCTTTCGTAGGAACATTACAAGTAGCTATAATACAATGCTTCTGGACAGTTCAATGAAAATTTTTGAGCTTCTTGCCTATTAAAATAAGAATTTTTGATTTACTTGTCAAAATTTTGAGGCCCACCATACCTAACAGGGATAGGAAGAGTTTTTTCACTGCTTGAGCATGAAACAGAATTCCCAGTGCTGGCAAAACCAGTGGAAAAACGTCATGCGTCCAAAGGATTTCCAAAAAGTAAACCATCAGAGTCTAATTTTGAGGCTCAGGTTGAATTTCTGTTCAATCTGCATACAGATAAAACTGTCACTAAAGATAATGTCTCAGTAAGTTTTGAGTAAAAATACCAGGTACCTGAAGGCCTTAAGGTCTCAAGATATATTTGCTTGTAAAATCATTTAGATTTGTAAAAGGTTGTTTGTTTGAGCTTTTTATTTGCGTGTGTGTGTGTTAGCAAATACATCTACTTCTTCTGTCAGAAACTCTTTTTCAAATATAATGTCATAAGGACAACTTTTACCAGATCTAGCACACAATGCTAAGCTTTGAAAGTTTTATGGTGTCCATGTAGCTTACTGGGGTGACAGCTCTTGCACTGATCTCGGTGTAAATTCTCACTAGTTTTGAATGAAAACCTCGAAGTTTCTAGAAGTTCTTTTTCAGACTTTATGTTTTCTCTATACCAGTAGTGTCCGGACTGAAACTTCCCTGAATCTTATGTAGGCCCTTCCGCCTTCCAACATATACCCTTAGAATTGCACTTCTGTAACTTTCAATTCATGTTTATGTCAATTTCTCATTTATCTGTTTTTGTTTTTAATTCTGATTTCTTGCATTGTTATTTTTTTGTATCCAAGTAGTTCTCAGAGATTTCTTGGGGACAAATAAAGACACTGAGTGCAGCAGTGAAGCTGAATTTGCTCTTTTTTTGTTCCTGAGAAGAAGGTGATGAATATGACTGTAATGTGCCATAATGATTGCCTGCAGTGACATTTTTCTCTATGTCAAAACTGCATTTCGTTACACTACATCAAGAAATATCATGACTGGTTTTATTTCTGTGATTTCTGCCTTTATGATTGTTGCATTGAACATGATACAATTTATGAATGGGAAAATAATAGTATAATAAATGCTGTTCAACTGCTCTATTATCCAAAGTAATTAACATTTCAGTTAATCTGGGAAAGCACAGTGTAAAGTTACTTTGTGCTCAGAGCTACGCTCTGGAATATGGAGTTTATCTGTTCTTTATAGAAAGAAGAATGGGCTTCAGGTTTTAATCATATCCTATCATGACAGCAACACATTTTGATATCCTAGCATCCCCACAGGTTCTCTGCTATCTGCCAACAACTGGACTGTATTAGCAAGAGGAATGTCAGCAGGCTGAGGGATTCTTCTCCATTGGTCACTTGGGAGACCACATCTGGAGTACAGTGTCTGGTATGGAACTGGACAAAGACAAGAAAGGTATTGACATACAGAAGAAAGTCCAGTGGAGGGCCTCACTAGAATGGCTGAGGTCTGGACCACATGCTGTATGAAGTGCTGTTTTGCCTAAGACGAAAAGACTACTCAATGCCCTTGCCTACTCAATAAGTAACTGCTTATGGAGAAGACAAAGGTAGATTCTGCTCAGAGGTTCACAGTGAATGGAAGAGAATCAGTGGACATACCTAGCAGCAAGAGAAATGGCAGCAATGTGGATGCACTAATATTCTTTAAAGACCCTGACCAGCTTTACTGAGATAATTCATCCCACATAACCTGCCTGCACACTTCTTTTAAGATCAGGTCTGGGGTACAGTACTGGCTTCTGCTGTGCCAGCTTATTAACTGGTTCTCAAGCATGGACTCCAGACCTACACTGTAGTAGTTTTGTCTCCTGTCTTGTCTTCTGTTGATCCCAGATGGACCCTGGAAAATGCTGTCTGTCTTTCTCTGAGACTGTCAATTGACCAGTTGTGTTCTGCCCATTCTGCAGCTTGCCTTTCCCTGGGGAAAACCATGTATATACATATATATACATATATATATATATGTACCAAACTAGCTCCCCATTTCACTGCCTCCCTCTGTACCAACACTGATCCATAACACTTTAGCCTAGATCTTCCAGAGTGTGAAATCTTTCAAGAGCAGCACTGCTCTTGCTGCTTCTAGAAAGAAAATTGAAATCAGATAGAAAGAAATAATTCTCCCCAGTGAGGTTGGTAGGGTGATAGAACAGGCTGCCAAAGCAGCTCTTTAACTCTTCATCCTTGGAGCTCAACTGGACAAAGGCCCATACTAACTGATGCTGTTTAGACTTGGCCCTGCCTTGAGTGGGAGATTGGATCAGGTGATGTGCAGATGTCCGTTCTAGCCATGGTTGTTCTCTGACACCGTGGAAGGTGAAGGAAGAGCTCATCAACAGAATAAGAAGGAAGTCTCCTTTAATATAGCTCCTGTTCTTTATAAACAGCTCAGATTATGGAATTTGAAGCCTGATTACCTCTTTCAGTAGATCAAGTCCAGATCAGAGGAAAAAATTTCACACTCTGGAAGATCTAGGCTAAAGTGTTATGGATCAGTGTTGGTACAGAGGGAGGCAGTGAAATGGGAAGCAAGTTTGGTATATATATACAAGGCTGAACATAGAAAAATAGGTTGGAAAGCGATACAGTAATGTCATTGTGAACCACTAGAAAAGGTCAGGTAATTATTAATTCTACACTCTCTACTGCCCTTAAAAGTACTGTGAAAAACAGCCCTGCATTGGCACAGACAGGCAAGATGACCAAAGAGCTGGTGGGTGTTTTCCAGCTTTAATTTCTGTGATTCTATGACTTCTATTCACCATGTGCTTGTTAGTAAAACATCCTTGTTTCCCCTTATAGTTGCCTTAACTTTTTTCTTTGTTCCAGTGAGGTTAAGGAAAGAAAAAAAAAAAGGAAACGTTGCTATTAAAAAATGTTGCCAGTAAAATTAAAGCAAGATCCCACTCTGAATGTTGGGGATAACCCGGAGATGCAGGTGGAGATTCTGGATTTGCAGGAGAGCCAAAAGAAAGACTCAGAGGTTGGGCAGATAGCTGGAAAAGTCTGTTAGTGCAGCTGTGAGGTGTGGGAAGACAGAGCCTGTAAAGGACAAACAGCTGTTAGAATCAGACAGGAAAGCCTCTGAAAAAAAAAAAAAAGGGGTGAGGAAAGAGGAAAAGAAGTTTGATCATGGCTGGGTAAAAGGCCAGAGAAAAAACTTAGTACCAGAAGATCAGAACCTGAGCGTAATGTTGTAACATCTCTCTGTAGGATAGAATAGAAAAATTCTGCAGCAGTCTGCTTGGTAAGTTTAGAAGAGCAAAAGAAGACACTGGCTTTTATCTACTTTATCATCAAGATGGCCCTCAAATGCCCTGTCATATCATGACTCTGTTGTATGAATAGTCCAAAAAGCAGCAGAAATATCAGAACTTATCCCACTACTAAATGTCTTTCTAGTTGCCTGGCCAGCTGTTCTGGGAGCAAGCAGTTTAATGGGGACTGTCCTGTTTCTTGTGATCCTGGCAATACAAAGAGTTCATCTATAAATCTAGATAGAGTTTTCTGGAGCAGAGGCTGGTTTTTATCAGTCTTTTAAGACTGAAAATGTTCTATTTTTCGAGTAGACTCTTTTGTGTCAGCTACAAAAGGTAGGGTAAGGATTGGTTGTATGTTCTCCGGACTTGCTGTTTGAAAATGATACAAAATGAGCCAAAATAGCTTGAGAGACTGGTTTTGCTTTTATTTTTATCTCCTTACTGGGAAATGAATGTTAAATATAACCCTCAGAAGAATTAGCTGTTCTCTCCCATGTTGCCTTTATTCTAGTGTGAATGCTTTCAATGCTGATGCATTTGGTGAGAATCTGATTCCCTGCTTTGGTTTTAGGAGTGGAGGTGCTGTTTATAACTACAACGTACAAACTGAAGTACCAAATTTTTTAAGCTGTAAATGCCAAAAAAAGGTGTGATTTCTGTTTGTTTTAATAGAGGGATTTTTCTTCTCACAGGAGAAATGAGTACCAGTAAATTTTCCTACACAGAAATTAGTAGAAATTGCAGTTTAATGTGGGATAGGTTTTCCCTTTCTTCCCTTTCCCTTGCTGGTCTTGTGATTTATTAAGTGTCTTTGAGTACTGAACTGAACTGGGAATTTCAAAGGGCTCAGAATTACTTCAAGTCTCAACTCCCGTTGACTTTTGGTGGGAGCTCCATTCCCATCCTGCTCTCTGCCTCCTTCTTTTGTAAAACAAAGCCTTTAGTTTTGTCCCAGATGAGCATTTCACCAACAGCCTGGAGGCATTGCTAGGGCTTTTGGAAATTGTTGTGTAATGCATGGAGATTGGTGTAAAGGCTCATGGTTCTAGTTCTAGAAGACAGTATTTTTCTTTTTTTTTCTGGTTCAGAGGGCCTGGAAGAAGATTAAGGACTAATATTAAGGGAAGCACACATAGCTTTTCAGGCTGTATGAACTCCTTTTTAACGCAGGCTCTAACTTGCTCCTGAAGCCACCATTTTCAGGCATTCTGAAGCGGGGGTATTTATGCATTACATGAAACTCTAGAGCCCTTCCAAAGCAAGAGCTCCTTCCTACTGGCTGAGCTGTTTCTGGTGGGATCTGAACTGGGCAAGCACAGCAGTGAGGGGTCCTGTATCCCTGATGGTGTGTCACTGCTGAGATCCAGCACTCTTGAGCATATGGACCAACTGCATTGGACCACAGCAAATCAATTGTCTTTCAACAAAAAATATACAAAGGGCTACAAATTTCAGCAATAAGTTTAAAATTAACAAAGAACCTGGAGCTCACATTTAAGGTATTGGAAAACCTTCAGCAAAAATTCATTCTTATGATAAACTCTTGGGAATGCAATATTCTCATAACTTGCCATTCTGTCAACTTCATGTACAGCATTTATACTCACAGTCATTGTGCCTTCATATATTGAAGGCATTCTTTTTTGTATACATTTAAGTTTCCCAGTAGGTCAACTTTCAAATTTTTACAGAAAACTGAAAAAATCCCAAAGTTGTATCTACTTCCAAGGGAAACAGCTTGCAATCAAATTCTTTACACAGTGATTTTTCTATTTTTTTGTTACTGTCATTGCCTTTCTGGCTCAATGGTAAGGACAGAACTGTACTCAATTATGGAAGAGTGAAATCAGCATTATGAAATGCAAAGGCACATACCATATGTGTGGTTAAAGAAGAAAAATATCTGTGAAAACAGCCATTATTAGAGTTATAGAATTTATTATGCAAAAACTTTGTGGTGGGCTTAAAAAATAGGACTCCCATTTATTTGCTGATGTGTTGCTTTTATGCCAATATTTTTGAGCCAAAACTAAGAAGTTGTAGATAAAACTTACACATTGCTGCACAGCCAGGAGCCACCAAAAATGCTGATGACACACACAAAGCTATTTTGCTAGTGGTAGTTCTATGCTCAAATTTATGTTGGTAGAAAATAGTTTGCTGGGGCATTTATCCTAGTCCCTAGGAATAAGGGGACTAACAAAAACTTCCTGAATTCTGAACTTCCAGAAACAGAGCTTTTGAAAACTGGTTTTGAAATTATGAAAACCAAATTAATTCTCCAAGTATAAGTCAAAGAGAAGGTTGTATGTAGTCTGCTTTTACTAAAGAAGGTGCTTCTGTTTGTACAACCAAATGAGTTTGTATGGAGTCTCATTTATCAGTAATATGACAGTATTGTTCAAAATCGTAATCATTATTTTACTTTCTGTGTTCGTATTTTGTGACCCATGAATGCCAGTAAATTTTCCATCTGTTTGGAAACTATTAACTGCATTTCTGTCTCTTTAGCTAGTAAGGCACCACCCTAAGATTTATTGTAGATGAAAAGTAGAAGAGTCAGAGACTCTAAGGATGTAAACTCTCTGGAACAATCTGGTTCAATGCAATTCTCATTAGGGTAATTTGGGGTCAGCAGTCTGACTGAGGAAGAGATGCATTTCCTTGCCTCACCTCACAACCTCCTAATTCTAATATCTGTAAACCTTCCTGCTATTAAAGAGTTTTCATAACTGCAATTCCAACAGACAGTTTTCACTAATCATCACTCAAGCACTATAAACCTAACCATCTTGTAAATATTGCTGACATAGAACCAGACTCCAGAACTTTTTGTGTCTCAAAAACCAGAAAGTGAAAATTTGTATATTTCTCTGCTATTTTGCTCTGCTTTCTTCACAGGCTACTGGGTGTGTTTGAAAGGACATTTGAGAAGTAGTTGCAAATGCACCACAAAAGTTGAAGAATCAAAGGGAAATCCATGTGGTATTGTAATTATTTGCTGCTGAATAAGGCCACAATGGCCCTGTGTACTAATGTCTTTTGAAATATCTTTGTCTGTCTAACTTGGGAAACAGCCAAATGAAATTCTGAGTCCTGAGTCTAGTCACTGTTATGGTCTGTATTTATGCCTGTATTTGATGAATTCATTGGAAATAATCCTGATACAAGTCCAGGATTGAACCTTGGGAGGGGATACGGTGCAAACTTGTAATAAATGATGAAGTACTTGGAAATTCCAAAGACTATTTCTTTTCCCCTTACACTATATTCTTCCTTGTGCCTTCTTTTTCATATTTGCAAATGACTTTGTTCCTGTCTCACTTCAGAAGAAAGGGTATTAATGTTTTATGTATTCTTGCCAAAAAAGTGTTTTGATAATTAAGGGGCCACAATTTGAAGAGCTGAAAGACTTATAAAAGGTGTAGAATACAATAAATTTTGAATTAATTTTTATATGTGACAATTCACATGGTTGATAAGCTGTTATTTTTTCTTTTCTTAAAAATACTCATCCTCTATATACTTCCTAACAAGGGACACAGAATTTTGTCTTTTTAGCAGAGGTGATAGCTTGAAAACCCCTGAGACTGACACTTCAGGAGATGACTGTTTGACTGAGTGTATATCTTCAAGACAAAACACGTGCTGCTTTCCCAGATCTGGGATTTTGGGTCAGCAAGTTTTTATCTCTGTGAAAAGAGAAAGTGGTGCTTTCACACCATGCCTCTGATCTTCAACAGATCTGTTATGCCTTCTTCAAGGTAAAAACCATTACTTATGCCAAATGTATTTCTCATTAGTGACATCCAGTACACTACAATTATCATGCTGACAATATTTCTTTCTGAATGAGGAGTAAATAGGGACATTTTGATGGGCTCTAAAGAGAGGTTAAATTTTGCAAAAGTATAATTTAACTTAGTATGACCTTACAGTCATTTTAAAGTGAAGTCATGGAGTGTAAGTATGCCAGCTACACTGTAATGCTCACTATTTATAGCCAAGTTGTTAAGCCTAGCTTGAGTTAGGTAATAAAGTTCCATTTATCTCATTAAATTAGTTAACAATAGAGAAGATTTTCCAATTCATTCTGGCAATGAATGAAGCTTGATATTCCTTAGGTAAGTGAAGGGATTCCCTTTTCAAACATCCTGATCTCTTAGGAGGATGAAAGAAATGAAAGAGTGTATTGTCATTGAGATTGGTTTGCCATTTTCACAGTTTTTGAAATTCAAGAGTTGGTAGAAGTGTTGCCAATAAAGACAACTTAGGACACAAAGCAAGATATGCCATTTTAAAATTTGAAAGCTACTTTGATTTGAGATGATGCTCTATTTACAGAGGAATTGTACAGAGAAGGAGAAAAATAAACCAAACCAAAAAAAACCCCCACCAAACTCCAGTCTCAAAGTGCAAGTGAAGGCCAAGTACAGAAAGAACTGAGAGGAACTGAGAAAGATGGATGAAAGAATGATGAAGGAAAAGTTTAGCAACATCATGGTTTAGAATGATTAGAAGTGTGTTTTAGAATATTTTCATTAATGCCTAAAATGATTAAAGATTTTGACTGTGAAGACCTGGAAAGTAATAATGAGGCAGTTAAAAGACTAGAGGAATTCTGTTTGGAGAAGAAGAAGTACGTATTTCAAGAGGATTTTTAAAGACTATTTTTATGCCTAAGAGCAGTAAGCAATTTAGACAGCCCTCAAAACCCTTGGCTGCAGAATGCCAAGAGAAATCACTCTCGAGGAGAAGCCCCTTTTGGGGAGAAACCCAAGAGATGGAATTGGTGGAATAGGAAAAAGTTGTGAGATGTCCTCCTAGATTGCTGCAAATAATTTTCTCTATGGGATATCTTTAAGAACTGTACACTAGCTGATGTTAAAGCTACTTTTCCCTTCAGCTGTATGAGTTCTCAGTATTCCTGTACAGTGTTCATCTCACTTCTATGAGGGTTGAATCTTCACAGGCAAACTTATTTTTTCATGTGATGTTGGAATCCTTTGCCAGCAGGTTCTTGGCATGAGCCAAATGTGAATATCTAACCCTTCTCTGAGGCTGTCTCAAATCCTATAGTATGGGCAGATTCTCTGCCTGCCATTCTCCAAAGGGTAGCCATTGCAGGGCTCGTGATCTTTACAGAACAGATTCTTCTCATGTGTGTAGTGAGGGGATGCTTTTAGCTATAATTTACTGAGTTGTACATGGAAGAAAGAGGAGATCAGTGGTATAGACTGAATGACTTCTTAAGTTCTCTTTCATATCTATTTCTTTATGATTCCAGTGTCAGAAAAACATGGGTGGGAAGCATCAAAAGCAGCAGGAACACAATGAGTTCTGCTCTTCATAGAGTTTATGTGGGCTTTGAAAAATATTTAGGTACACATTTGTGAAGGCTTTGTACTGGCAATGCTGCAAGGATTCTTTGTTGAAGGACACGAAGCGCTGCTGGGAGTTCTGGCAGGAGAATTGAATAATCATCACAAATTCAGATTCCACAAAGTGATACAACTATGCAAGAGCATAGTTTGATAGTTCAATGAAGCAGAGTTGAAAGTGCTATACAGGTTTGCCTACTACAGATGTGACTGTCAGGTGGAGAGCATTTTGAAACCAAGCATTGGACACCACTAACTCCCAGAGCTAAGTTAACATAACACTTAGGAGGTTCATGCCCCAGAGAAGTGCAGAATAATAAGGAGGAGAATGAAACCACATACAGAAACCTCAAAATGACCTCCAAAAAAGAATTGCTTTTGCTGTGAAACTATATCTTACTATTTCAGTTTCTTCCAACCGTTATTTCACTCTAGGCTTCTTTACATGGTTCATTTACTTGTTGCTATTGTGTGATCACATTCTCTCAGTTTTCTCTACATTTACATTTATTTTTCACTCTCCCCAGCTACTACGGCTCATTAACCCCTTTAGGCAAGACCATATTTGTGGTCAGTAGCTTCTCTTTGCTGGTGTTTTCTGTTGATCTACTTGTGAGTATCTGCTACTCATGTCAAAAAAAGCTAAACCTGATATTTCCTCTGGGAATATGGGAGAAGTGAGTATGAGGCATGTTGCTTTATGTGTCAGCTGTAAATAGGCGACTTTACAAAACCTCTTGGACAGAGAGGTAAAAGTATGCTACAATCAGCAGACATTTAATTGTCTATACTATTTTTAGGTTGAGGAAATGATCGTTAGTTCTAGAACAATCAACAAGTTCAAGGACAGTGTTTCAGCACAAAAACTTCTTATGGACTATTGACCTACTTTTCTATTTTTGGAAGTAAGTAGAAAAATGCTTATTTACAGGTGCAGAACAACAAAGATTTTCAGTGGGAGTCAAATGCCTAAGATACTGTCGTGGCTTAAGCCCAACTGTAACTCAGTTCTCTTGCTCACTCACTCCCCCCTCTTTCTTCTTCCCTGCTCCCAGGGGGATGGGGAGGAGAATCGAAAGAATGTAACTCCCACGGGTTGAGATAACAGTCCAGTAATTAAGGTATAACACAAACCACTTCTCCTACCACCAACAATAATAATGATAAGGGAAATAACAAGGGAAGATAAAATGACCGTCGACCATTCACAACCAATTCCAAGCTCGACCCAGCAGTGATCCAACCCTTCCAGGTAACTACCCCCATTTTTTACATCCTGGGCACGATGTGCTATGGTATGGAATACCTTTTTGGTCAGTTTGGGTCAAGTGTCCTCTCTCTGCTTCCTCCCGGCTTCCCCTCCTTCCCGGCAGAGCATGAGACTCAGAAAGTCCTTGGTCAGACCAAACATCACTAAGCTATAACTAAAAACATTGGTGTTATCAGCACTGTTCCCAGGCCAAAAGTCAAAAACATAGCTCTGCGCCAGCTACTAAGGAGAAAAAAATACTGCTACTGCTGAACCCAGTACAGATACCCATGTAATTTGTTTCACTGGTAAAGCTGATTAAAGCTGGCAGAATATATGAAGTTAAGTATTCATTTGAGCCAAACTTTTGGGTTCCCAGTTCAAACTGAATCATTCTGAAACTAAAACAAGAATACATTTTAGTTAATTTACCCCATCTCTTCAGAAAAGATGAAACACAGAAAATCAACTCTCTAAGACATGGAAAGTCCATAGCCGGATTTTACTGTCTGAATCTTAATACACCAAAAAAGAAAAGAATGCAAAACATGCAAATGATGCAGTGTGGTGTATGTGTCTCCTAAAATTTTCATATGAGGAGCAGCAGACATAGTTTAGTCACAGGAGAGTGATAAAGGTCACAGTCCTACACATTCCTTGTGTTTGAGGATGCTGTATTATTGCAATGCTTTCTGGCTTTTAGCATTCTGTACCATGAACATTTATGAAAACTTTAAATTGCAAATGTTAGACTTCTTTAAATAAAAAAAAAAAAAAGGCTTATAATATTTTTTATGGGAGAAAAGTATTGACTGGAAACGTTTAGCTGCTAAAAAAGAATAAGAATTCCCTGAGTCATGGAAAGTTGGAGCTTTTTCTTTTATTTAACAGGAGATATACATCATGTTTCCCTCTGTCTACATCTAGCTGTGATTAAAATTAACTTCTCTTTATTAGTTCATTTTTCATGAGGATACATTTCAAAATGCACTCACTGAGCATTCAGTCATGATTTTGTAGGACCAATAAGTTGTACTTGTGGAGGATTCATGACATTTAAATGAGATATACTGGATCCAATCTTCTGAAAAATTTTGTGTGACTTCGGAGGATGCAGATAAATTTACACTGCCTCCATAAATGCTCATTGACAACCTGCATTCTTTCTGCATATGAAACCCAACAAATTCATTGAGAGATCTACATATATCCTGGACTGTGAGGATGGACATTTATAGAAGAGATTCACAGAATCATAGAATGGTTAGTGTTGGAAGAAACCTGAAGATCATCCAATTCCACCCTCCCTGCCATGGACAGCGTCACCTTTCACTAGGTAAGATTGCTCAAAGCCCCATCCATCCTGGCCTTGAACACTGCCAGGAGCATTTACAACTTCCTTGGGCATCCTGTTCCTGTGCCTCATTACTCTCACAGTAAAGAATTTCTTCCTTATGTCTAACCTAAATCTCACCTGTTTAAGTGTGAACATCCTTTGCAAACACAAAGACAGGATTAATTATCAGATGTTCTAAATTGGTATAGCTGCAAGGATGTCACACCTATGCACACCTTTTGAAGATCTGGTCCCATAATCTTTATGACTTGTTCACCTAATGGATGACATTTCTGTTAAAAATGTAAAGACCCTTTTTAATGTGTGGTTGTCTTCATAATTTGCTTGCATTTCCATTGTCTCTGTTTGTTGCCATTGAGCCCTTTTGACATCAAAATATGAGGATAAAACAGAACAGTAATTTTGCACACATTGCAATGGAAAACATGAAAAGGCTTAATCAGTACACTGTCTGTGTAACTGACAACATCTTGAACAGTTTTGTAGCCAAGTGCCTTGAAACCACCTCTTAAATGCAGTCCTCAGTAATCAAATCTAAACACATGCTAATTCAAAAAGCTCTAAGATGTTGCATTTAAAACATCTTCTGAGAGAACTTCCATTCCTTCTTCAACTGAAGATACTTTTCCCATTTAGTTTTCTTCATATTCAAACCACTACTTTCCATCAGTCTGCTGAATGACTTACTGATGTTAAGAGTATAAAATAATGATAACCAGCCAAATTAGTGCGCTCTATTTCTGAAAGTTGATCAGACCTAAAATACACATATCATTATGAAATTCTTTACAGGTTTAGTAAGAATGTTTTAATTTTTTTAAGATTAAAGAATTAAGAGTTTTTTTACTTTTGAAAGGAAAAAATCAAAAGCAAAACCTGTCTTCTGAAAAAAAAGTTATTGTACTGGTGTTGGGCAAGAAATTTTGAGTTGTTGGCCCTTTCCAGAGCATTATCAATTGCAGAAAGGACTGGTAATTGGGACAGCAGAGGTCTGGTTGGCCTTGGGTCAGTATCTGTTAGCCCTGTCCTGTGCACAAAATATGACCTATACTTCAGCCTGTGTTTGAGCTATATCCTCCACCAGACAGACTGGACACAGTGTTTGGGTTCATGTATGTATGCAAATGCACTCTGTGAGGAACCATAGGCATATAAGTCTCCTACAGGCCTTCGCAGCCTAGTTCAACAATTCAGTGGTACCTAAAGAGAGACACCCATGTCGATTGCATGATTTGAGTCAGTAGTTCATGTTCATTTCAACTAATAGCCAGTTACTGGAAGACAAAACTTGGAGATAAGGAAGAAGCCATTTGAAGAAGAGACAGGACTAATGGGAGAGTGGAATACAGGAGTAAGGCCAAATGAAGAAAGTGGCTGAACAAATAAAAAATCTCATTAATAACAAACATTTCAATGTTCATGTTTTTAAGACTCAATTCAGGATTGATTCCGTTACCCAAGTAACACTTGAGTTTCCTTGTAGTGTCTCAGTCATTCAAATGGCACTGGCTGACACAATGTGGGACCCATAGGAGAGACAACCTTTTCCAGCTGAAGCTGGAGGCCAGGTGAGATAGATTGGATATCTCAAATGACTGTACATACTTCAGAGTGAGCTACATAATTTTTGTTTTAGCCTGCAGTGGATGCAGAAAAATAAGGACATCTGTCTTTGAGATCAGTCTGCATGCTAAAGGCTATAAGAGGTCTATATGTAATACCATCCTCATTTCCTAGACTCTGCTGTCAAAGTAGTTAAGAGTTGTGCCACTGTAATTGTGGAATAACGAAAAATATTCAGTGTAGCAAAGTTACCAGTATGGTGGCATTTAGATTTCCTATGCATGTGTATTGTGAAATAATATGCTGCATTACTTGCAGCAGTAGTATGACTTCCATGAGCAGCTGGTAGTGCAGTCTTCCTAGTTGTCTAACAAGGATCCTGGTGGGCTGAAAACCAAGATGCTTTGGGAAAAGAATGAAACAGGATACTTCTACTTCAACCGCTTTAGTGACAAACTTTATCAGTTCAGGTGGCTTTCGTGGAAAGAGGTGGTGTAATTGTGAGGCTTCAGGGTCTTTAAGAAAGCAAGAAAACAACAAACTCTTCCTTCTATCAGTAGTACTTTGAACTATGACCACTGGAAACCACAGAGGCTTTACTTCTTTCTGGTTTTCTTTTTACTAATTTCACAATTTCTTATGTTACTGGCAGCTGTTTATTGCATTTGGCTCACTGGTCTTTCGTCACCCTGTGTTCAATTGGCTATTACCGCTTTAACTCATAGCTTCCATGGGAAGTCTGGAGGAGGTCCTGAACTTGGCTGTCCTGAGAGCCTTATATTGTTTCTTCCTGGCTTGTGAGGTAAAGCCTTCTATGTGGTCTGTTTGGTGGAGTCATTTCTTTGATGACTGGCAAGGGTTCATTTCTCTCATTTCTTCAATCCTAGCTGAGAGAAGAGAGAAGAGGAAAGAGCAGCACAAGGAATAATAAATAATCACAAAGTCGAGATGGATAGGGTCTGCACTGTAAATATGACTGGTACATCAGACTCCTGTTCACCTCACTGAGGCACATCTCAAGGAATACTTGCAGCTACTGCTGTTGGCTCAACAGGACAGGGACTTCTGCATTCTGTCAATAAGCGCACAAAGTTAATGGAAAAGGAAAATCCCTACATCAGACCTTCATAATTTCTTTCTTGACAAAGAAGATTAGCACAGTGACACTGGGCCTGTATTTTTGCAAATATTGCAGATGCCTAGTCCAAACTGTTTATACAGATCTAAATCCATTGTTCTTCAGCACCCTCAAAATATTTGGTATAGTAAGAATAAACTGGTCAAAGTAATCAGGTATTTATCAGCTGTGGACTTGCAGGTTTTAATTCTGCTTTTTAACAAAAGATTTCAGAGCTGTGAAAATTAACACCCATATAAGTCAGTGGATCTGACATGTTTGAATGGAAAATTCATTTGCACTATTGTAAAATACTGCCCTATTTTTTCCCTCTGCCTTAAACTGACAACTTACATTTTGAATACCATTTTCTTAGAGATTTGATTTTCTTTATTAGGGAATAGCCTGAATTTCTCTGTCTTTATTAACAAAGCATATTGGTACAGAAAGACAACACTGTTCATAATGAAAATGAACATTAGGAGAATGGGAATAATGACTTTTTTTTTTTTTTTTGATGAAAATGCCATGACCTTTTCCTTATGCTTAATTCTTTTGAGGTGCTAAACCACCTACTATGACTAGAAATTGAAGAAACTCAAAGTCTTATGGGGACTGGGTTCTCATTTGGTTTTAGATACAAAAATATTGTGTCCTTTTTATTCTCTATATTGTAATAGATTATGAAACAAATGAGAAAGGCAACACTGGAAAAAGAAATCTTACTTTTGTTTCACCATGTAATTACAAAAACAGGGGAAGCTTTTCAAGATCCTATTTTATAAATAAAAGGCATGCCAACTTTCCTAGATCTGGCAAAATTTTACTTAAGTAAGGACATCATTTACAAATTGTTTTCACAAGATTTTTGCTAGACATGCAAAAACTAAACCCTCATCTTTTTTTATTTAAACATGTATCCAAGAGTGATCCCTTATTCTGGAAAGAGTAGATCAGAAATACTGACTTGCTGTGATTGCTTGCAAGTGCCACTATACTCCTCAGTAACTTGTCAACCAGGCATGTGTTCTCAATGCAGTGAACCAGTATGGGGTCATGCACTTGAGAAAGAAGTGAACTGTACTTAGAGATTCCCAACCTCCTAAATGTTCATTTTCACAATGAAAAAAGTGTTCAATTTCTTTCTGTTACACCGTGTCTTAGAAAATAATATATACCAAACCACCCCAGTAAACTAACAATATTAACATTGCAAGTCAAGCATTTATAAATTATGAAGTCTGAGAATTACAAGTTCCCTGTGCCTTAATTCAGTGCCTACATGAGTGTGCATTATGACAAATAATATAATTGCTTACCCTTCTTCGCACAGGATCCGTGCCCCATGGGCTCTTGCCCAGTCAGTCTCAGTATCACATCTTGCCTCACTCCTCGTCTCAGTGCTTTTTAATCAAGATTCTTGGAAATCACTTTCTTGGAAGTGACTGAAGAGCCTTAGCCGACACTTTCCCCAGCAGTCTCTGAGGTATACACATCAGGGAATGCTTTGAATGTGCAAATGGTTAAAACCTAGCAAAGCTGTAAGCAGTTGGGAATGTGTTCTTATATGGTGATATTAAACTATAGAAAGCACAAACTAGTTTTGCTTAGCAAAAAGAGGTGCTGTGTTGAAGGTAGAGTGTCTGGGGCCCAACAAAAGATAAGATGTTAATATAACCCATGTTCACAGTTACAACATAAACAGTGAAGCATGATCTAGCGTTTTGTTTCAAGTTATTGCTGGCAAGCTCCCATTGTAATAACCGGCATTCCAAATCTATCCTTCAATTACAGACCCAGGAAAAGGGAAAATGGTTAAATTGATAGAAATATTGAATAAAACTTGCAGGCAAATATTATCTCTCTCCCTTTTACCTGCGGTAAGATTTTATAGGGAAATTCCCTTTTTTGTCTGTCTTTTAGATTGTATTAAAACAAATAGTATTTCTTATGGGATAAAAAGAGAGGATAGTTCAGATGGTTTGGATATCCTAGATTTTCTGTTGCTACTTACTCTTATCCTGTTTCCTGGAGGACAAAAGAAGACAAATGTTCAAAGAAGGAGTCAGGAAAAAGAAACGAGCCAGAAAATCAACTTCTGCCTGAGGTGCTGATTCAAACATTCATGAGTGGAGGACCTCAAGCACAGCCTAAGTTTCTGATCAGCCAGCTAGAAATGTGGAATAATTATGACAGCACTGAGTGGGATACTTGCTGTCAGCTACATTTTATTGGTTCTTGTCATGGTTTAAGCCGTAAATCAGCCATGCAGTTTGTTCACTCACTTCCCCCTTTTTCTTCCCTCTGCTCCTGGAGGCATGGGAAGGAGAATCGAAAGAATGCAAATCCCACAGGTTGAGATAAGAACAGTTTAGTAACTAAGGTATAACACAAA
>JAOEHY010025857.1:0-15266 GCA_025447955.1 Psilopsiagon aurifrons
CCCCCCCCCCGAGAGTGCCTTTGTGTTTGAGCACAAAAAGTACTGTAAGTGAAATAAACCTTGTGTCTTATGTCACCATCTTTAATATTGATGTTTTGCAGAATGCTGATTTCAGTTCTATAGACTAAAATTTAATCACAAAGCATTATTATTTTAAAAAGAATTTGCTACTAAAAGGCTTTGTGAAAAAGTCATCTTTAGATTAGTAATGAATTCTCAATTTAGTTTTAATGACTTCTGGT
Source organism: Psilopsiagon aurifrons (assembly GCA_025447955.1). Lineage (NCBI taxonomy): Eukaryota > Metazoa > Chordata > Aves > Psittaciformes > Psittacidae > Psilopsiagon > Psilopsiagon aurifrons. The sequence goes on from JAOEHY010025857.1 coordinate 243, forward strand.
TTGCTTCCTCCCCCCCCCCCCCCAAATCTCATTTGTTTAACTGGTTCAAAGTGGAAATAAAGCTACAAGTTTCATATTGCACTTCTGTTCCACAAGGCTAAGTGTTTTAAAACTACCAAACAGGCTTATTGTGTGTAAATCAGTGTTCCTCACCTCTCAGTTTGTCATCTTTGAGTATAGACAAGTGGTACTCCTCATAGGTGATGTAAATATTGTAGACCTAGTCTAAAATATGGAGATGGAATCTGCAAGGTAGCACTGTAGCATGTGAATGGAGGTTTGCATCTTTAGAATTTGAGGCTTTTGGGGAGGGAGAGGACAGTTTCTGAACATGGAATGACAAGAACCCAGTCATCAAACGCGTCCAAAGCAGGATCTGATATATTCTGCCTTCTAGGTAGTGCTAGTTAAAGGCTGTTTCTGGTTCAGCTTGGTTGGAGCATCTTGTCCACATGGTGACAGCCATATCTGCCCCAAATGTGAAGTGTTACTTTTCTGAGGTAGTGTTTTCCAGTTGGTTTATTCATTGTTATCAGCTTTTCATTCTACTGCAGAAATCAATCTAAAGGAAAAAAAGCCAGTGTTACGGTTGCTGACAGGATCTGTCTGTCGTAGATCTGGTCTACATGTGCATTTTGATCTGTCCCCTTTTGTTCTCCTTGAACTTGCTGCGGAGGTGCCACTGGTCATGGCTCTGTAGCAGAGGCTGAGCTGATGCTTTGGAGCTTCATCTTTGCATTCACATTTGTCAGGCATAGGCTTTATTACTTTAGTGTAGCATTTTCAAGCATGTCCTTAGCTTATTTATTCAAACTAAAATGACCTGTAACCAGATTTTTGCCTTTATTTCTGTCTTGTGATATCTTTAAGAAACCTGTGAACGAATCACTCCTGTTTAGGCCGAAAGCTTTGAAAGACTCTCAGCTTGTTTCTGTTATGATTACAGATTAACGTGTGGAGCATACTGTTTGCTTAAATCTAGTTTAGTTCCTGTAACGTGAGTAACTTTGTCATTCTTACCCGGCGCATTGAGGGCTGTTGGTTAAGGGGGCTTTTGGAGGAGGGGGTGTGGTGAAGTGATGGTGTTCATTTCAATAAAAAACAAAACCAAGATCAGAATTGGCCTTCGTAGATTCTGCCTCACAGCTATGGGTGGTATCAGGTGCCCTGTTGGATTATGACCAGATGCGAAGCTGGATTCACTGGTCTGTACGATTCCCTTGGGATACAAAGCAGCTGGATTTAATTTGTGATCTGAACCACAAATCACAGCACATTTGATGAACTACCTGTGTCACTAGCATCTAGTTTCTTGTGTCCTGTGCTGTCTTGTTGCATGTCAGTTGTATTAAGAAGGGGAAGTGGATAGTAGGTTGAGTTGATGGTTTGTTTCTGTAGCCCAAAGATGGGCAATTCATGTGCTTTTTAAAAACTGTGTGACTCTTCTCATAGAACAAAATCAAGAAGTGGTTTTAGATATGAAATGCACTCAGGGAGTTCAGACAGGTTTAACATTGTCTGGTAGCATCAGAAAACATGGTAGACTTTGGTTTCAACTGGGAAGAGGTTTGTGCATGCATTGTAATTCCTTCTCCACAGCTGAATGGTTATTGTGCAGCATTACCTGTTAGCACAGATGTATGGAAGACTGAAGGGTAGAGATCATGTTACTCGAAAGACCTGGGAGACAATGGCAGAATGTGGCAATAGTCTGTACCCTGGTGCCCAGGAAAGTGTCCTTAGTGGTGTTGCTGTGTCGGTTGTTCTTACAACATTCTTGTTAGTGGTTTCAGAAACAGGACTTAATCCTTATTCGAGGTTTCCAGAGGTGCTGTGTGGGTGGGAAATATATATATTATATTATATAATATTGTATTATATATCAGCAAAACTATTGCTGTTGTTAGATCTGTGCTGGTTTTGTGGTTGAGGAAGCTGTTACGGTTTTTCTAGGTGGCATTTGTGAATTCTGGTAACACGAGCACCTTTTGCTTCATTGTTTGGAAAATTCATTCTAAGAGAGGATGGAAGGAGCTTAGACATTGACCAAGTGATAACCTGAGTACCACTGTAAAAGCAGATCCACATTTAATTCATTCTTCTACCTTTTATGATAACTGTTATATTTATGCAGTCTCTTATAGCAGTTTGAATAGATGCGCCCATGCTTGCTCTGTAATTGCTTATATACTCTTCTAGTGCTATAATGCAGCTCTCAGTGGTGTCTGTGTAGAAGTAATTTCATTTTGAGGTGGCATTACCTAAACGTTTTTAGGACAAAAAATGTCTTCTCAGGTCTTTCAATTCGCGTGTGGAGGAAAGACTGATGGAAGAAAATAACTCTTGATGTCCTCTGCAGGCGCACTGCTGTGCACTGCAAACAAGGAGAAATGAAAGCAGGAGCTTGGATTAGACCGATTGGGCAAAAATCAACTTTTAAAAAGCCAAACCCTCTAATTTTGTACTCGTAACTGGTCCGTGTTTCAGTAAACCAATGAACCACATGCATGACTTGAAACCAGATTAACATGATGTCAGAATTTGGCAAAAATAGCTCATAAATGTAGTCTCTGAGTATTCCTTTCCTTAGCAGGCTTTGGATGCCGCACAAAAGCAACTGGACGGCGTTGCATTTACGAGTGATTTGGTGTACCAGAAAGCTGAAGTTCGTAACTTCCCGCAGAGGCATGAGATGTACACATTGATGTGGAGCCGTTGCTTTACTAAACTGTGCTGGGGGAGGTGGCTGCTGTTTCTCTGGGTTAGCTCCTCCCACCCCTCCGCTTTGTGTAAACTCTGTAGTGCAGTCTGCCAGCTCCTGCCTCCACACTTACTACTAGCTCGGTTTCGCAGCTTCTTGATGACATTAGAAGTGTAGTTCTGTGTTAAGTGTCTTTGTCATCTCAGCATTTTTGTCTCTGTAAAGCTGGGCCTGGACCTGTTTTAATTACTGTGTTACATGGGTTTGCACCTTCAAACTTTGCTTCCCAGAAAACAATGAAAGTGTTTATTGTGGGAGCCTGTTTAGAACCTTTGTGTCATCTGGCGTCATTCTTCATGCAAATATACTTGACTGAAAATGAGACCAGGGCTACCAAGGAGAGTCCGAGCTGCTCTCGTGGATAGGACTTTCATTTTACATTGAGCTTGTGAAATTTTGAGGAACTCTCCTGCTACCTTGGAGGTATTTTTGAGCATGGCTGTGATATCCCATAAGATCCTTTGGAAGCTGCTCCATGATTTTTGGTGTACAAGAATAAAGATCTTCAGACTACATTTCCAGAATGTGGACGTAGCCTGGTTTGTGTCATCCACAAGACTCATCGATTAGGGAAATGCATGCAAGTCTTGTAGTTAACAATCCCTGTTAGATGAAAGTAGGACAAAAATTTGACAGATCTTCTAGTATCTTCCTCTTTTCTGCGCAAATTGGAGTGGGAACGACTAACACATCATGCTGAGCTTTGGATTTTATGTGGGTGAGGTGTTTGTTCCTCCTCCACTGGATTTGCAGACTGAGCTTTCTATCTACAGTCACAAAAACTTACAATTTGTGTATCTTTAATGCTAATGTGACATTAAAGTGTGCATCCTTCGTATTTGTAGGATTTCACTTGATGAAGTCCCAGAGATACAGCTTGGTTTTGGAGGAGATGGTTGTATTTGCTTTATGGCTCGCTGCAAAGCCACGGGGCTCTGTGCGGGGGCTGGAGCTGCCAGGTGAATGGGCTCCTGAAGGCTGGGGAGAGCCCTGCAGAGGAGAGCATTGGCACTCCTCCTAGCTGCCAACGATGAGCTTTTCAAGTCAGCATTGGAAGGGTTTTGAAATATGTGAACAGCAGTATAATCATGAGAATCTTCCCACCATAATGTGGCCTGGAAGCCAAACTGCCTGAGTAATTTTATTTAGATACATTTACTTGGCTGAGGAGGTGAATGTAAAACCCAAACCTGAACACTGGAGAGAGGCCTCCTTCCTCGGGATTGTTTTCTTTCAGTTAGCGTGGTGCTCAGAGCCTCTCTCAAGTGTTCCTCTTGTTCCTCCTTGTAGGAAAAATGTTTTTCCTTTCTTAAGGCTTTTCTTTAAACCACTTTAACCCTTGACCACTCCGTTATGCGGCTGAATAGAAGAACAGTGGAGTAGCTGGCTGTGCCTGCAGCAAGATTCGAAATGAGAAGGGAAGTCTTGCTTTCTAATTTTGCTTGTTCTCTCTTTCTTTTCCCAGTCCATATTAGTGCAAGAGCAGAGTCTGCCTTGCTTAAGGAGCATGTACGAACTTTGGTTGCATCCTGTGGGAGTGTGAGGCCTTTTAATGCTGCAAAAGTAGCACAGAATTTTTAGAGGTTGTAATTTACCTGGAGCTCAAATAAAAAGAAAAAGCCATGAATGGTTGTAGTTTAGAGTCACCACCCCAAAAAGGGTGTGAACCCCAAAAGGTGTCCGTGCTCCTTTGGATGTGAGGGAGCCAGCCTTTCTCTCTGAGGCTTGCTGCAGTCCTGTTGCTGATATTTTCATTGCTTGACAGAGCAGAGGAATGTCTGAGGCCGCAGCAGGGGGCTGGAAAAGCCGTTAGGCAGCAGCAGCAGCGAGAATTGAGCTGTGATGGGGAGAGGCTGCTGCGCTCCCCTGCATCGGGGAAGAAGTGGCTGGAGCTCAGCGGGTTTTTCCTTGCCAGGGTGAGCAGTGATTTGCACAAAGCACAGCACCCTTGTCTCGTGGTGAAGATGAAGGCCGAGTTTACACAGCTTTATTTGCTCGAGGAATTAAATGCCTTTCTCTGACTGTGGGCACTGAGGACCAGGATTACATCTAACCACTACCTGAAGCCACTCTTGCCCTGCCGTGCCTCTGATACCAGCTTTGGGTCATGGTTGTAATGAAATGATAGCAATTTTTAGCAGTGATAAATTCTGGAAAGACCGAGAGCTTAAACTGCTCCTGCCAACGTGATGGCTGTCAAAGACAAAGCTTTTCATAATGTGTTGTGGCAGCTTTTCTAGGTGGTTATTGTTCTTCATTCACACTTGCACTGGGAACGTTTTCATGGTGAAAAGCTGCCTTGTAGATTTATACAGAGATCCAGCTCCTGAGTTTACTTCTTGGCAAGAAATGATACATATCCTATGTATGTATATTACTAAGTGAATTTCATTAACCTAAAAACAAGTGTGGAAAAGCCTCTAAGAAGTAAATAGCCTCAAATTGTATTTCTGTCAACACAATTGATTTCACACATGACTTAAACCTACAGATTTACTTTTTCGATGTCTGAGGTTAAACAGTTAAAACATTATTCTGGAACACTGCAAAATACAGGGCTATGGGCAAGTTAGGTGGAAATGTAGCCGTGCATTCTTGATGGTGTTTATCCACACATTAGTCAACGTTGTAGCCCTTGGATGTATCCTTTGCCTGAAAAATGGTATGAATCTCATTGATAGATCTTAATGATGCCAATAGTAAGTCAATTCATTCTATGAAAGCTGCTTTCTGACGAGCTAATCAATATAAAGAAGTTTTTTTGTGCCAAAAATTGATTTTAATACTTATCTATCTGTGGCTTTCCTGGGTTCTTGGGGCATTATTGTAAGAAATGGCTAGAGAAGCGTCCTCTATGTAGATATTAGTTCTGTGGCATGGGATGGATCCGACAAAGTAATTAAACTTACTAAATGTATATAGTCATTGGAGGGGTTTTTCATGTGGGTTAAATTATAGTTCTTAACATACTAAACTGGAGCTGTTTGTGGGAATGCAGCCCAGCTAGCTGCTTGTGTCTTAAACCTCCAGAGGAAGCACTGTAATTATGTTCACTTCACTAATTCAGAATTGGACTCAACAGCTTCTATCAGACAGATGTCACAAAAATATGTAAGTACTCATTTTGGAGAATGGGCTTGTAGCATCCATCCAAAAATCAACGTGGCACGAGAACTTCAGGATGCATTTTTAATCTGCACTGGTCTGAGATCGAGGGTGCCATGCATACAGATTTGAATGTGGATATAAAGCATGATGTCAGCACAGAGATCTACTTAAAAAGAGCTTACAAAGCGTCCTTGTGTCTCGCTGTGGAGCGGTACAGACGAACTCACCTTGTGGAGCCTCAGCAAGTATGAAACCCTCATGCTCTCGGAGCTGGTCCTCCAGGGGAAATCAAGGTTTCCTGGGAGGGTATGTGTGTGTGGGGCCCAGGGTGCTGGGAGGCTGCTGGCCCTCACTGGCCAGAGCTTAGAGAGTAGAACAGCACAGCTTAAGTTAAAGTGTGATTGCTGTTCTGATAAAGGCTAGGTGAAAAGGTGCTGGTCAGATCCCTTGGTTGCACCGTTCCATAAGGCTGGGAAGGAGGAGGTGTGTGTTGGGAGCAGCAGTTAGGTCTTGCTGTTTAAGCCATGCTGCTTGCTTCCCTTCCAAAATATGGAAGTTATTTGGGGCATTATTGAGTTCCCTGAATGTTGTGTAAAGGTGTAGTTGTTGAGTGTTGTCTGCAGGAGTCTGACCCAAGTAACGCCGGTGGAAGCAGGGGCTGTCGTCAGGGCTCCAGTACCACCTTATTCAGCTTTGGCCAAGGCTTCATGGTGAGGCTGATGACACTGGGTCACGCTGGCAAATCCTCACTTGTTGGTTCTCCTGTGCCCTTGTTTTCTTCAGTGGGTTTTTGAGCCTTTCATGATGTATTTTTCCGGCAGATCTTTACATACTTTGGTTGATGAATTTAAAGGCATTCTGGAGACATGGAACTGGCATTGGCAACTGGTTGGATGCTGTGCTCGCCTGCGTGTGCCCTGTCCCTGGGAGCTGTTGCTGGTGGCAGGAGGCACTTTGCATCCGTGCTGTTTATTTTGAAGAGAACTAGAAATTAAACTAAAATGTGTCAGTCTTCTCATAACAGCTGTCATATGGAAATAAATCTCCTTGGCTTGTTACTTTGACAAGTGGATTTTATTGTAATGTGGTGTTTCACTGTTGTTTCGTGCAGATGATGCCATTCTTATGCATATAGTCTGGTCACATAATAGTTTATTCATGACTAAAAATTGTCACTTGCCAGAGTCTTTCTGAATAGCTTGCAATCGCTGTGAACTCTTGCACTGTCTTTTCTTGTTCCTCAGAATATGAACTTTATCGCTTGAGAAACAAGCACAATTTGTGTGCAAAGCATGCTCAACATTTCAGCCTTTCAGCCTCCACTTTTACTTTATATGGAAATCAAAATAGGAAACTCCAAAACCTGAGTGTTCCCATGTGACCGTAGGGTGTAAGGTGACCTCCTTGGCTCTGGGCCCAGGCCAGGAATGTATCGTTCCTTTGACTTAGACTTTGAAACAGGTATTATTTTACAGTTTAATTGGCTGCATACATCTCCAGAAGGATATAAACCAGTGGGTTTTTCCACTACGGAGACATAAAGGCTTGTTCCACAGAAGAGAAGGCAGAAACAAGCTGGTACAAGGAGCCCTGTATGAACTGAGCTATACTATGTGCTCCAGGGGGGAGCAAAGTCAGGGGGTTGGGGTTTTTTTCTTGGCCTTGTGGGTTTTGGCAGTGTCAGACAAACCAGTCAGTGTTCTCCTAGGGAAACGAAGGAATCTTTTTGATCTTGAAACCATATTTAAGAGACCCTGGTCTTTGTGCGTTGCTGCGAGTATTGCTCAGTGTTCTGTTTGCTTGGTGTGGTCACCGATGTGTTTTGTGTGTTCTGGTGACAGTTTGAGAGCTGGGGCAGCAGCCAGCTGCTTTGAAAGCAAAGGCCACTGACAATTAGAGAAAAGAGAACATTCCAAATGTTCCGAGGGGCAGACCCTTCGTTGGGAGGGATTTTCAATTCTCTGTTTTTAATAACTGAAAGTGATCTAATTAGTGTCTGTGACTGGGTCCAAAAGGCTTTTGCTGACCTATATTCACACCCCTTTCATCAGCTCCTGTGTGGTTCAGATCTTCGCAGTAGTTGTTAGCAGTAAGGAGCCAGACGTTGCAAGGAAGGCAGATAAGCCTTTTGGTCCTTTGAATCTTGTTTTGCTAGTTGTTTGTTCATTCCTGACTTCAATATTGGTGGCTTATCTTCAATTTTAATCTTGCTTTCCTTTTTTGTCCTTCCTTCTTTGTAATCTGTGGCTTTTAATGTCTGAAAGATCCTAAATATTTGATCAAAATAAGACTTAATTCTCCTTCTGAAGAGAATACATCACTTGAAAAGAGGCAGAAAGAGTAACCATATGCAGGCAAAATGTAGTTTGAGGGGAAAGATAGAGTGTGCAAGCATACCCAGTCGATTACTGAAACTTGGCACTAATGTTCCTTCTGCTCCCTGCTTAGCCACTTCCAGGCTTAGAGTGCAACTTGGGTAGTTTCCATTAATCTATCCAATGTTAAGAGCTCTGGGCGCAGAATTCCTGCTTGTGCATTCTCTTTAAAATCTCATTTTTCTCTCATTGCCTCTGTCCTGTTTCTCAGTTGCTTGTTCAGGTGCGCTTGGTGTGTTGTGTTCAGTTAGCCAGCTGCAACAAGACTCAGTGCTTAATTGCTCTGAATGGAGAACAAAGACGTAAGTTAGTGCCTCTCCTCCTTCATGATTGCAAGTGGGCTGTAGTAATGATGTGTTGCCTTCTTAGTGCTGTTTTAGCAGAATCTCCCTGCTGCCCACATTTGCTACACATTGCTTTGTGAAAAGCTGATGGTGGAACTGCCGTTTGTAGGATTCAGAAGCGGGACTAAAGGATAATCTTACCAGTAGCTAGTGAAGGTTGTTAAAGACCTTTGACATGTCAAGTGCTGCAGAAGTGATGAGCAGTCTTCATCCTGAGGCAGAGTTAATCGAACAGATGAACGTGCGAAGGAGACTGCGGGTATGGGTAACATCTATGGCAAAATACTTCAGTTATTTGCTGCAGTACTTCCAGCGAGGATGGTTTTCCTTGTGGATTTGGTTGCTAATAACAAGAAGGGAAAATAAATTGTTAGAAATTATCACTGTGCTCCCTTTTTACAAAATCTGATGTCTCATTTCCAAGCAGTTCCTGACCCGTGAACTCCCATATATTTTATTTCATCTATCTATTTTCTGGCAGGGTGGCTAAAATACGCTTTAAACACAGGGTAGCATTTAAAGCTGTTTTATTTTGTTTTTTCTTTAAAAAGCTAGATATTTAAAGTTTTGCCCACTTTAAACCCAACATTTGTATTAAAGCACAGTTAAACACTCTGGCAGTACAAGCCTGACATTTAAAAGGTTCCTGTAAGTAGGAGTGGGATGTCATTCGATAAGCACTGGAAGTAGAGTTTAAGTGACCAGCTGGATCCTGGCAGATGTCAGGCATATGCTAGTGCAAGAATGCAATGCAAGTGAGACCTTCAGATATCAAGAAGGAGCACAAAAGCCAGGGCCACTGTTTCTTCTGCTCCAGTCTGTAAGTGAAGAAATGCATGTGAGAGGCTGAGATCATAGAACCTTGTGATCAAAGCTGTTCAGCTCACCAGCTATCGACACTTTTGTTCAACAGATCTTCACAGTGCAGAGCAGGGGAAACTTCCATGTCAAAGAGCATTTACTGCATAGTGTTTAACCCCCCCCCCCCCCAAACAAGTTTCCCATGTGTTTACAGCATTCAAGTTACTTCTCGAGAAAAGCAGCTTGGCACTAATACTAAATAATTGTATGTAATAAATCTTTCTAATGTAACAATATGGAAAAATGAATGCAGATGGATTCTGAGCAATATGATTGGTGATATACATAAAGTATTCTTCTCGGTCCAGCAGTTCAAGTTTGGTGTTGTAATTACTTGGTGTCATCTTGAAAATTGTCAGCCTGGCTTTGGGGGGCAAGGTTTGTATAAGTAAAATGCTTTCAAAACAACTGGGGGTTGGAATAGCACAATGAAACTGGTTTCTTGTTCTTCAGAGCAACAGGATTAATAGATTGTCTTTTTTTTCCTTCCTTTGGTCTGACTGAGCACATGGAGGCCCCTGCCTGACAAAATCCTCACTTAAACGTTGTGCTGACCTATTTCTTAGCTTCAAGTACAGCACTTCTGTGGAAAGTAAGGCTGATGGAATACAGGCTATGCAGTAAGGTCAGTTGCAGGCAAAGTTTTACTGTGTAAAAATGGAACAAAAGGGGGGTGTTGCATGGGTAGGCACGTTACTGTTTTGGAAGGAATTATTTATTACCTTAAAGATGAAGGGAAAATAGAGATCTGGAGCATTAAGAAGCCTTAGGTTAAATGCATTGTGAAAGAAATCCTTCCCCCTCCCCCCCGCTTGTGGTGATTTACTGTGTATTAGTTCTTTCAGATTTGTCTCCCAGTTTGCTTTTCCAAGGGCGATCGGAGACCGTGCTGGTTACAGGTGGGCTATAAAAGGGTGAGACATTGGGCATTCCCTGCTCAGTTTGTTCTTTCTCTCCTTCCTCTCAGCAATAGGTTTGATCAAAAGAAAAACCTATTGTTAGTGAGCCAGAACCAGGTCCGTGCCTGAATTGTAGGAATGTGCTTTTAATATTCTTGGACAGCCCAGCTCTCGACGAGGATTGTTGGTGTTGGAGCTGCAAAGACTGAATAAACTTCCTGAGAGGAAGCAATTGTAAAATATCCAGGAAGTTATTCGGAAACACAGACTTCTGCTTCTGTCTGCTAACTTTGTGAAGCGCTCAGGCATCAGAATGTGCATGCCACAGGGCTTGCTAAAATGCCCTTTCCTTCAGTAGTAGGAAACATTCATAGGCTGATGTCAGATGTGTGATACCCAGTGCTGTTAGAGCTTGGGCTGTTGACATGTTTTTGCCCACCCTGAGAAGAATGTTGCATGGCAGTCCTTTGCAATGGGCCATGCTGATAGAGTTGGATCCAATTCTCGTTGTTTTCCTGTTGATCCAGTTTGACTTTTGAATGCCATCTTGTCAGCTTCCCTGTACTTCTGTTTGGGGAAAAGCAGGTTGAATAGAAAGGAAATAAAGGAAGTGTAACAAGAGAGGCAGGCCTGAGAAGGAGCCATGGAGGAAGATGAATTTCTGTATGTGTGTTACCATCTAGCTGGCTAGGGGCCCCCCTGGTTTTCCCTAGTTGAACTGAAGCTCATCTGAAAACAGCCCAGCAGTTGCCGCCTGTATAGCATTTTCTCTAGTAACACTTATGTCACAGGGTGACATAATGTGGGGTTTGTTTGTTATTTCCCCCCTTCCCTGGCTCTCACCTACCAGCCAGGCCTGGTTGGTGTGATGCAGGATGAGAGGCACTGTGCTGCCGCACTGCTGTTGCGGTGTGTGTTAACCTCACTACATCAGATTGGATTTAAAAGCAGGGAGTGTCTTTCGTGTGACTTAATAACGTTTGTGGTTCTCTTTTTGTGGCGAATGGAACTCTGTGAGGATAAAGACATTTTTTTATGATTAAAGCTTGTTCTTTGGCTGTTACAGTAGCTGTGATTTCTTTGGGTTTTGTCCATGTAAATGAGAACTGTCAGCAAGCAGGTATGTACTCTCAGGTGGAATAATGATTGGTCAGCTAAGTGCGAGCGAGCATTACAGAAAGCAGCCTCTCCTCCTTCCTTGTCATAATGTAGACAACAAGTAGCTTTTTCTAGCATTTGAACAAGGCTGATTTGAAACTTGAGCCCATTTCAGTTCAGATTTGTCCTAAATCTGATCACACATAGAAATGTCTCTTGAATTTGAGAATGTTCTTGAGGGGAATGGAGAAAATTTGAGAAATTCCTGTAGTTTTCAGGATGTGAAGGAGAAAGTTTTTGTGGCAGCACTTCTGCTGTTTGGTACAGATGCTCTTAACTTGTTTTACTGAAAGACTCCAGCAGGTTATTGAGAGAAGCTGCGGAGAGCCACATTTGTCATGTTAATGTTGTAGTCTGCTTCAGGGTTGTTTCCTGCTGCCCATTGCTGCTGCACAGACTGCTACTAAGAACCCTAACCAGCTGCTTCATCTTCTCTCTTCTCTCCCTGAAGCTTAGTCCGACTTGATGAGATGCCACAACACAGAGAGAGCCAAACTTGTGGTGGGCCACATGGAGTAAGACAGATTGACTATCTTTACATGTGGTCAGAGTTAGTTTGGGGATTCTCCTCCTAGGAGCAAATCTGTAGCTACTGTTCAAGAGGATACTGTGTCTGGTGCACTTGTGCCACATGATCTGCATTATCCCAGAGGAGTGTTGCTGTAGTGATGCTTCACAGATTGAAGTTCTGTCTTTGTGGCAAGGGCTTTATCCAGTAGTTGCTTTGAAAGTCAGAGCAAGTTCAGAGTGATGCTGGAAGCTGGCCAAGCTGGTGAGAGAAGTTGTACTCAGTTGCCATTCCTTTGTCACCTTCTGCCTTGGGTGGGAGAGGACAACTGTGTTTGGTGTTGATTAAAGATCTTCTACAAGTTTAGCTGTAAATGCAGCGAGCTGTAGATAACACCTTCAACAGGAATATGGGAGGGTGCTGTCTGAAGGCAAGGGAGGAAGCTGTCCTAGCCAGCTGCAGGCTGCACACTTGCTGTCCCGCTCATCAGGAGGCAGTGTGATAGACTTACATGAGCACGTGTGCTGCACGCCTGTGAGCCGTGCTCCTGTTGTGGGGCTACAGGTGTGTGTTCACAGGTGCAGAGTAGTGTTCAGTGTTCCCCTTGCTTTGTTTTGCTTCTACAACACAAATCTGGGAGCAAGGAGGGAACTAATTAGTAATTCTGCAAGCAATGCAATGAATAATTCTTCCAATATACTTGTAATTAGCATTGGAGTAGTGTGCAGATTCTCTGATGGTCTCAAAAGTTTGACTCATTCCTCTCGAGAGCAGTAAATCTGCCTTCTTGATTTGATTGTGGCTTTTAATTAATTTGTGGGACCTCTTTGAAATCACCTCTGTCAAATTTGCTTAAAATTGGCAAATAGAGACTCAGGGCTTTCTCCAAGTAGGGATTCCCTGTGTGTGTGTATATATATGTGTGTGTGTGTATATGCACACACATATATGCACATGTGCAAACGCAGCCTTGTTTACTTAAAAGCAGCTAGAAATGATATGAGAAAGACTAATGTTTGGTGGGCAGAAGGATTTTTGGCTTGTTTGCTGTTTCCATCTCTGACATACAGCTGGTTGTCACTGCTCAGCTAAAATACAGTTTGAGCATGGTTTTCGGGGGGTTCTTGAGTAGCTTTGGCCTCTCAGTGGGTTTAGACATTGCAGCAGCTTGCAGAATGAGCTAGCAAGCCTCAATTTGTTCTTCCTGTGCAGTAGCTGCTGTGCTTGCTTGAACTGAACTAATTGGGGTGTGATTAAACTGATGTTCTTCTGAGGAGAACAGAAAACTAAGGACATCATTAATGAACTCTCAAAGGTTGCTTAATGTGTTTCTTTTCCTTCCTTCTGCACATCTTCCTGTGGACACTGGAAACTTTGCAGGACTTGTGGTAAAGTATGTTTGGGCAGCAGCAAACTGAGCAGTATCCAAACAGAGACCTTCAGGCTCAGTGCTGTGTAAGCGGTACTTAAGCTTGAATGTGCAGGGTTCGTCTCATCCCTCCCTACCCCTCTCTGGGGTTTAGAAAGTAATTTGATAAAGGAAAAGAACTTTGGAAGCGGTTTTATTCTAGAATTAATAATGTAAGAAGTGGTGCTGGAATTTGATCCGATGTTTATAGATTTCTGCTGTGCAAGAGTTAGAAGAGCCTCATGAGGACAGTTTAAAATTCATGTTTTTAATAATGTCTTAAAGCCAAAAGAATTGTGGTGTCCTCAAGAAGAGGTTTGAAAAGACTTCAGTTAGGAAGAGTTCTACAAGTTCCGGTATTGGCAGTTCTTTGTGTCAGTGCAGGAAATGCTTGTCTTCAGAATTGTGCTGCTATTCCTGCAAGATACTCCTCAGAGAAGGTAATTGTGCTCCAGAATGAGTGAGACCTAGCTGAGAACTCCTGTGCTTACCAAAACCCACCTGCCCTTTCTTTTGGTCCATATCACACATTGATGCCTTCTCTTTGTTGGCAATGATGGTTTTTATGCAGCTGCTGCAATAGTTCCATTGATTTCAAATGCTGGGCACTTCTGTCACATCACTGATGTTTAGATAGCACTCTAGTCTGTGTGTGAGAAGGTTCTGATGTATCTTAACTGTAATTGTTTCTTGAACTGTTTTGGTTGTTTTTTATAGGAGGTGTGTTTGTTAACCCTCTTGAGGAGGACATGTGAGGAAGGCCTGCAAATGTGACCATTAGTCTGTTTGCACTTAAAGTATGGATTCATCTTTGCATGGCTCTGTTCTGTAGTCAAGGGTTGGCTGCTGTGAGAATCCTCACACAGTCCCAAGCTGGGGACATAGTGTGCCTGTCACAGTTATAAATGTGCCAAGCATGTTCCACTCAGCTCTCTGAGACGCTGCATTTTAGGGAAAGAAACTATGTTTGCTGATAAAATTAGTGTGATGTGTAGTCCAGCTGCGTTCTGTGGGGGCTGAAATTTCCTATGTGAATGAACATAGGTCTGTGCAACCTGCTCAAAGAAAAGGAAGACAGATGCAGCGGGCAGAAGGCAGTAGGAGGTCTGCTGTTGGGACTTCAACTGTCCTAAGCGCACCTGAGAAGTGTGGGGACATGGGAGAGTGTTCTTACCACGCTGTAGCCATGGTTCCCTTTGGATTACCAATTATTTTTGGAGTTCCCTCTGTTTAGATTGAGCTTGTGATGTGCTGAGCCTGGGGTTGGAGAATTCAAGAGCTGATGCCCATTTCTACTGATCGGGAAAGGAAAGCCCCTGTCCAGCAGAAGCTGACAGTAAGTTGAGAGAGGCTACCTTGTGCTTGTGCCATCTTGAGTAGCTGCTGCATCGCAGCAAAGGCTCCGGGGAACACACTGAGCTTCCTGTCCCTAAGCTTCATGGAAACACTTTGTTTCTCTTGACCCTGCTGGTGCACAGGGTTGGCCTGTGCTGGTTCTGGTATCCTTATGTGACTTACATCTTGGCTGAGTGTCGTGGTTTAAGCCATAAATCAGCCACGCAGTTTGTTCACTCACTTCCCCCTTTTTCTTCCCTCTGCTCC
>JAOEHY010025858.1:0-30292 GCA_025447955.1 Psilopsiagon aurifrons
CTGATCCAGCTGCATGGCATCCTGGTCAAGGTCTCTTGCAAGCAGGCTTCCTCTTCTTGGCAGCACACTGTCTTCAGATAACCCTCTTATCAAACTGCAAAACTCTAACAAGCCTTTTGCTCACAACTAGAGTGAGGCTAAGTCGAAGGCTGGATTGCTCACATGTCCCTTAACTGAAAGGAATGCTTCCACACAGAGCACCGCCAGTATGAAGATAGACTGAGAAAGTTGAGGCTGTTCAGCCTGGAGAAGAGAAGGCTGTGTGGAGACATCATAGCAGCCTTCCAATATCTGAAGGGGGCCTATAGGGATGCTGGGGAGAGACCCTTCCTTAGGGACTGCAGTGAGAGGACAAGGAGTAGCGGGTTCTAACTGAAACAGGGGAAATTTAGATTGGATATGAGGAAGAAATTCTTTACTGTAAGAGTGGTGAGGCACTGGAATGGGTTGCCCAGGGAAGTTGGGAATGCTCCATCCCTGGCCGTGTTCAAGGCCAGGTTGGACAGAGGCTTGGGTGATATGGTTTAGTGGGAGGTGTCCCTGCCCATGGCAGGGGGGTTGGAACTAGATGATCTTAAGGTCCTTTCCAACCCTAACTATTCTATGATTCTATCATTCGATGATACTTAAAAATTACTGCCTGATCAAAGATACAGTATTCTAGATTCTCGTAAGGCATCACATTATTCATTCCTCTTTTTTCAAGTTAGGCACACAAGAAAAAGTAACATTGACACAAGTAACTGTAATCAAGAAACACGTAAAAACTAAATTAGGGATTATCCAGATGAGAAAATCTAATTAACGTCTTCATAATCATATGAAGATCATATGAAGCTTGACTTGGGTTGGGAGGGACCTTAAAACTCATCTAGTTCCAACCCCTTGCCATGGACAGGGACAACTTCCATAATGAAGGATATAACCTCCACTTTTAGTCTCAAAAACATATTTTTGTGATTTTTGAGTAATTTGTTATTTCTGGAGTTATCATAGAACAAACAAGAGAAGTAAGAAATAATTACATTTCTTCAAAGAAAGCATGTCTGTAAATATAGACTACTGTGAAATCTCCTACGTCTGATGGAAGGGAGCTTGAGTTTCAAGAGATGTGTTGGAGCTTTGTCTTAGTAGTAGGTTGCCTGTCCATTCAGCTGTATAGGTGTTTTATTTAATTTGTTTTCATACTAGCTTGGACAGAAACATCTTTAGTGTTTATTAAATTGTACATATGTATTTTGATGTTTCACGCGTTATTATGGTTAAACTTCAGAAGTGTTGGAAACTACCAAAATAAAAAAGAGGAAGGGCTGACTTAGAACTCAGAAGAGTGATTTGTTTTCTGCAATAGTTAAGGTATATTTGGGAAAAACAAAAAGAGTTAAATTACTTCAAAGGAGGGTTACAGAGCCGTTGAATTTTGGTGCTCAGAATCATGCCTGCCACACTGTTATGCCAAGAATGCCATAGTTATTTCTAGTGCCCTGCAGATGCAAAGGACAAATTCAGTCTCATAATACATTATGTTCTCCACTGGAAGACTGCATATTCACCAGTTCTGCCTCTGAATTTGGTGCATGTAAGAAATTATACCGAAGAGGATATATTGTAGAAAACTGTCAATCGTTTTACTTCTCTATGCATACCTATATTGATTATGATTATTAAAATGAAACTAAATTTGTGAGGGCTATAAAATTTACCAATGGTCAATTACTTTGGAACATCTTAGATTTAAGATTTTATTCATATTTTAACAAATTTTATTAATTTTACCGTGTTCTTTTCATGAAATTCATAATAAAACTGTGCACACACAATCCATTAGAACCTCTACTTTTTACTTTGTTTTCTTAGACAAAACTCACTAAAATAGAAATTTGCCATACTTCATCCCCTTCTTGCCCTCTTCAATACAAATGTAGTTCATATATAAGCTCTGCTATGGTAGAAAATACGTTTTTATTTCCACCAAATGGTGGGAGGAATGAAATGGCTATACTGTATGCATCTACATAAAGATTATGGTGCTATCTTCAAGTGCACAGTCATGTTTCAGTCATTCTTTGTCTTATATTAACCATCCATTGAGACTTCATTCATAGCCTAGGATGACTTAAAAAGGAACTGCAGACAAAAAAATCTGGGGTGTTTTTTAATGCTTGTCTTTGCAACTGTATAAACGTACATTTTTTTGAGGGCAACATGTTTTAGATGTAATACATATAGATTTTTTTCTCCTGCTATTATTAGAAGGTTTAAACTCTGTCAGTGAGTACTCAGAACTCCCAGCAAAATTAACTGGAGATTTGAACATGGAAGGGAAGCAGAATATCAAGTTGGGCTCAGCAGCACATCTAAGAAAGGAGGGGGCTTCCCTAGACCCTTATTTTTTTCTTCTGGCAGGAAGTAATATAAAGAAGAGGGATGTTAAGGACTACATTTTTTAAATGCCCTGATTTGTGCTGCCATTTGCATATTTTACACTCCTTCGGTTTCTCTCCAAAAGAAACTATGTCCATTTTTAATATGACTTTTTTTTTTTATCTGTTCTAATTTGGTATATATGTTATATCTGTTTTAACTTATACACTAAATTAAAAGGAGAATTTATTGACTTTCCATTTGCTTCCTCCCTCAAATCAGAGGGGATGCTTTTGGTCTCCTTTGATGTAATCTTACTCTCCTCCCTCTGCATTTAATCAATGCTTCTCTTTCACTTGGTCTTGTAGTTTTGTCCTTGTATGCCTCAATAGCCTTGTCACATCTGGTTCTACTAAAGGCCTCATGAAAATAATTCTGCAGGCATCTGATTGACTTCATTTACATAGAATAACTAATTTTTTTCTCTTGTTGCTGATTAAACAAGCCCTTCTCTACCCCAGATAAATACAGTGGTTTTCTGACGCCCTTTGTCTTCCAGATTGGTGTTATAGTGAATAATTAGTCCCTGTGTCTCCTAGCTCCGTTGCCAGTCTGTACAGAGGCAGTCATTCAGTAGCTCATTCTGCTGAAGTTGATTCTGCCCCTGTTGTTTGCCCTGATGACAAAGCCTATGAGGTTTGTTTTTGACTGAGAGTTATAACCTGGTTCCTTGGAGATATGTAGAGTGAGTGGAATTATACCAGCACAGCCAAACACGTGTTAATGGGGTTGGAAACATGTGGCTGGGGGCACAGGAAGCAAGAGCTTTCTGAGAAAGACACAGTTGCCAAGAGAAATAGCTGTGGAACAATGATCTGTTTTCCTTGTTATCCCTCCCCATATCTTTAATGATTACATTTAGACAGATTTCTGAAAGTTAACGGCCGTCTCAGCTCATCTGGTTTTAGTCATCTCCACCAGTCAGTATTAACCAGTCCCTCGAGGACAGGAGAGTGAAAAACAACTGTGCTTATTGACTTCCTCACTTTGAAGGAGCTGAACTGTTTCAGGAATTAAAGGTAATTTGAAGTTTTCTGGGAAGTGTAAAATTTGGAGTAAATAATAATAGTCCCCCTTCCCAGCCCTCTGGGGATTGAGCTGTTGCTCACTGACAGCTCTATTTTTTAACCTTTGTATGACCTCCAGGGGATTTATGACCCATAGTTAAAGAGTACTAATCTAGTGCCCTTTTTGGTCTCAGATGTCACCTTTCAGTGAATAAAATGTGCTATGTGCTCCTCTGTTACAACTCTTCTTTTTTGGAACGCCATCAGTCTTAGGAGAAATGCAACATGCAGTATTGATATTACTAGGAAACTTATGAATGTGAAGCTATGAGTAAAGCTTGTTAAGCAGTTCAAGTTAACTAGGCACAGGAAAAGAGTAGATGGAAACCCAGGATGCTAGATATGACTGGAAAGAACCTCAGGGCCAGAGGATAACATGGGATGACATAAAATGGCATCTTCTTACTTAGTATTTGTTCTTAGTTGATCTTTGAAGTCTATTTTACTGTCAGCAATATACGTTTTATGAAATTATGCCAAATCAGTGTTGCTATAGGAGAAAGCTCACTCATTTTTCACTGTAAGCATTGTGACTTGTCAAGGATTTTTTTTTTTTGGTGGGAGTGATGTAAGGTGCAGAAAGTAATTTGTTGGTCTGGCTTTCAAATGCAGAGTTTGTGGTGCTGTAACTTACAAGGCATAGGTGTTCTTCCCCATCAGTGGACAAACAAGACTGCATCATCTTTGGTTTTACTTTTACTATTTACAGCATCAGGAAAGTTTCTATCCCTTCTCTTGCCTTGCAGCCATACATAGGCAGACAAATTTTCTATCTTTATTTTAATAATTCTGTATGTCATCCACAGAATGCCCCTTGTCTTCACTTTGGGCCTGTGTTCACTCTTGATACTTTGTTAATTTATCTCAGTGCAATGGTAACACACCAGTAATGACCATTAGATCCAGTGATGTAGTTTTTGTCGCTAGCAGAGTACATCTACTGCTGTAGTGGCTTTTTGCCTTTTGTGTTTCTCACTTGTTGGTGCCATGCTTTTGGAAATGCAGCCTCAACCCCTTTTCCTATATAATTTTTCTTTTCTACTTATGAAATGTTTCTGCACTGTGTGATTACTTTTGCTGATCTCAGACTTTTAAATTAATCAGCATTATGTTCAGCTATTACCCTGAGTATTTGAGATCTGCATGGCCTTGTGGTGTCCATACATTCTTGCATCAGTGTACTTAAATATAGTAAATATATATATATATTATAGTAAATAGATGTGTATATATATATATACATGTAAACGACTACTGAAATTTTATTTCACACAGAGGATATTTTTGTAGAGTACTGTTGTCCTGGGAAATAGCTGTTCTGTCTTATTAAAATTGTCTTGTTTCCTGAGACACCACATGTGTGGGAAACAGTGGGTGAAACCAACTGAGGAATACAAACTTAAAATCCATGCTTAAATTATTTCTCAGCATGTCTCTGGAGCTGATCCCAAACTGGCTTCAACTCAGATGTTCTTGCTGTTATTGCTTATCACAGTAAGTGATTCCCATCAGAAATTTGAAGCTGTTTCCAGTACTGCAAGACATTCCTCAGTATCAGAATGTGGGCTTGGTACTATGAAATAAAATGAGGCAAATTCACTGGTTTTTTTTTCAAGTTTGTAGCAAGGTAAAACTTGATTCTTACATAATATGATTATGATTTGATATGGGCTGTTAAATGGCTGGTTCAGTCATGCAGTATTTACCTTCATCTTTTAGTGAATAGGAGGAATTTTTCTTCTCTGATATTTTACTTCCTGATTTCTTTTCTGTCGGTGCGTTCAGTCACACAATAAGTCCAAATAAAGAATGAATTTGACAATTTCTACTATGACAGCCTATATGATGTGGAAGGTATTCAGATGAAATTTTGAGGGAACAGGAGAAAACCCCAAGGAAATCAGACAGAAAATTTAAACCTTAGACTAAAGACAACTCATTCAGGACATTGTACAACTTCAAGCACGTCCTTGATCTTTGGCCAAAAGCTCAAGTTCTGTTCCTTTAAACAGATAATTCTTATGAACCTCAGAGAATTCACAGAAGTTTCATTGTACTATTTCAAGTAATTAGAACCTCTGATACTGTAAGGGCCTCCATCTCTGGAAGTGTTTGAGGCCAGGTTGGACAGCAATCTGACCTAGTAGAATGTGTTGGAACTGAGTGAGATTTAAGGTCCCTTCCAAACCATTCTGTAATACTGTGATTTTTATGTTCAGTTTCCAGTTATGAATCTTTTGGGTGATCAGGGCTTGTCAAAATTCAGACCTCTAGCTTAATGCTTCATTTCCATAACTTTTTGTATCTGAAGCCTCGGATATTTGAAAAATATATGAGGAAAAAATGGCTGCACGTTGAAAACAAGATTGTTGAAAATTATTTTGAAATAATGTAACTGTATGCATTTCATTCTCTCTTGTCATAGTGTCTATTGCACTCTGAGCTCATAAAAGACCTGGACATATACTTAACTGGCAAGTAAATCAGTAGTGCTACTTTATTCACAGCTCTCACAAGCAACGAGCTGGCCATGTGGGAGCTAGAACCTTTAAGGTAAATGATAAGAAAGTAAGATATAGCATTAACAATCCTGTGGCTTCCCTTTACTTTTTTGGATGAAAGAAGAAAAACTAATATGGAAGCTGCTTGATTTGGTATTGGTGGCTTAATGGTAGCCTGCTTTAATGTATGTCTTCAGGAAGTGAAGGGTTCTAAAAAGGAGGTATGAAGACAGTGACTAAACTTTTATGGACAGTAATCAGCAAGTGATCAATGGTGAATAAACAAAATTTAATAGAATGAGAAAGACTGAAAGTACGAGAAAACTAGATAAGCACTATACTGTTTCTTAAAGAGCTCTGTGGTAATCTAGGTTTAGACATTTGTAATTCTGAATTTTTAACTGCTTGCTTAAGTGATGTATGTGGTGTGGGAGATGCAATTACATTGCTGCAAGCACAGCTACAGCAAAAATAAATGCTGTAGTCAAGTATTTAAAATGATAGTGGAGCATGCAAGAAATCTGACAAGTTGTAAAAGCTGGGACTACATTGATTCTTGCATAATATTCCAGGAACTAAGTTAAAAGGAAACAGGACTTATCCTAATGAAACATGACCTCTCTACTCTGCCAAGCTACTATAAACTGAACTTGACTGGCTGCTGGACTGGTGACATTTTCTCATCCAATTTAATGGATTCCAGCACTTGCAGAGCAGCTATTGAAACTTCTGGTTGATTGCAACCTCTGTCGTATTTTCATGTCTTTTTTTGCATTTCAATTATCATGTCCACCTCATTTCACCTCTTCTAACAGGTGGGTATCTAACAAATGTCTACTATCAAAATAATCCCCATATTGCATGTAATTTCCTGTAATGATCCTATGTCACCTCTTGTTCACATTAGGCTCCTTGTCTGAGTTAACAACTAAACAGCACTTCAGAGATGAAACTTGTTATTTCCTCTCCTTGTTTTCCAAGCTTAGTCTGCTCTTTGCTTATCACTGAGTTTTGATTCTTTAGTGCACTTTCATTCAAATCTGATGATCTGATGGTCCCTCTATGCAGGTCTTCTCCCTAAACATACATTTTTTTCTTAGCCATATTCTTCATAAAAGAAAGTTGAAGTCTCAAGACTTCAAGACTTTCAAGAGAACCAAGATGCGCAATTTATTCTTTTATCACTGTTTCATACTGTCCACTCCTAGGTATGTCACTTAAGCTGTCTATGCCTAAGCTTAATGGCCTATAAAATGATTTACCATAATACTCAATTCACTGGATTATTGTAATCTAATTAATGAAACCTTTGAAAAATTCTTCGAAGTTCTTGTTTGTCGGGTGCTTTATAAATATGCAATAGTCATTGCAATAAATTAATTTCATTTCCTGAGTTCTGACCCAATATCATAGTAGGACTTCTGTTTTGTTTTATCTTTTCCACACATAGTGCTTCATTTTGTGGCTCGCATCTGAGTTGTTTCACAATTCAATTCTACCTCTAACAATTTTTTCTTGTGCATGCATGTATCAAAGAGTATTTTAAAGATTCATTCTTCATATTCCATATGGACCACTGAGTTCTTAATGATCAAATAAGCCTCTTGAAAAAAGTTGATTATTTTCCTTTCAACCTTGTCTAGAGAATTTAGAAATATGCAATGAAAATACACTATTCACAGGTGAATCATTACCTCCTGGAGAGAGAATCTTAAATGGTCAAACCATGTGGAGTATTACTAATGCTTTTTGTTATCATGAAATACTTCAAATAAAGTACAAAAATCACTGCATTCTTTTTGGCCTTAGCTCCATGCTTTTTGGCAAGGATCAAAAAAATTATACAAGTGCTGTATGTGTGTCGTTGTCTCTGAAACACAACTAAAACTAGGGACAATGTATAACAGTGCAGAATACAAAATTATGACATGAACTACTGAAGAACATTTAAATCCAATTGTATTGCAATTGTGGTTTTCAAGTGATAGAATCTGATTTTTAACAGATTACTGAATTTGAAGTCATTATTCCTGTTTTGCTGGATGTTATAGCTTACTTATATGCCTTAAACAAAGAATTCATATAATCATAGAATACTTTGGGCTGGAAGGGACCTTAAGAATCATCTAGTTCCAAACCCCTGCAACTAGCAGTCCCATCCAACCTCACCTTGAGTGTCCCCGGGGCTAGGGCATCTACCATCTCTCTGGGCAACCTGTTCCAGTGTTTCACTACCCTTAGTGTAAAAAATGTCTTCCTTATATCTTGTCTAAATCTACTCACTTACAAATTAAAGCCATTATCTCTTGTCCTATCACAACAGGCTTTGCTAAAAAAATTGTTCCCATCTTTCTTATAAGCCCCCTGAAGTACTGAAAGACCTCAAATAGGTCTCCCCGAAGCTTTCTCTTCTCCAGACTGAGCAGCCCAAACTCTTTCAGCCTTTCGTCATAGAAGAGGTGCTCCAGGTCTCTGATCATTCCTGTGGCCTCTTTCTGGACCCACTCCAAAAGATCCTCATCTTTGCTTTGCTGAGGGCTCCAGAGCTGGAAACAGTGCTCATTAGACTGGAAAAGATGGGCAGAATCATCTCCCTCCATCAGCTGGCCATGCTTGTTTTCATGCAACCCAGGATGCAGTTGGCCTACTGGGCACCAATTACCAGATCATGTCCAGCTTCTACTTCCACCAGTACCCCCAAATCCTTCTCTGCAGGACTGCTCTCACTCCCTCCATCCCCCAGTCTGTACTGGTACCAGGGGCTGCCCCTTTCCAGCTGCAGGATGTTGCACTTTCCCTTCTTGAAATTCATAAGGTTCACATGGTTCCACATCTTGAACAAAATTTTTCTATTTCATTTTCCTTCCTATACTAAAATCTACTCGTTTTGTATGTGACAATAATCTAGTCTCACAATGTAAATAAACCTCATATAGAAGTAAAAACATAGCTGTATTATGTGCTCGTAAGATCAGGACCCAGGAATGGCTTCCTCCTCCTGTGCTACAGCAAAATACTCCACTTTATTTATATCTTAGTTATACTTTTAGCTTGCCTGAATTTCAAATTACTCCATTAGCAAGATCATGAGAATGAAGAAGTAGGACAATTTTAACAGCTGAAGTGGCTTTTCAGGAAATTGCACAAGTTATTGGCATCATTCACAATTTGCCTGGCAACATTATGTGTAATGTAAGATGACTAAATTCATTAAGACTGAAATATTAGCTGTAGGAGGGGCAGCCAACTAAGGCTATAGTTCTCTACTAGGCTGTTGCTTAATCATTTGTTTATCAGTCAAGAAAGGGTTGCTCCAGAATTAAAGGACATTTACTTACCTGCACAAATATAGACATCACTGACTGCTGTGAGCTCATGAAACTGAAAGAACAGGACAGGCAGAAAGTTTGTAATATGTCTGACAACAATATTACAATTATTTGAGTTTAGGGAATAAAATGGGGAAAATATTATTAGACTGTCAGAGAATAACACTTGTAACACTATAGTAGGAATTAGTCTGCATATCTTTAACACTCCCTTACAAATATTGGAAACACAGCTTTGCAAACATTAACTAAATCCTCACAGCTCCACTGAGAGTTAAAATTTTTAACGCTATCGTAATGAAAAGTAGTGTAGTAGCATTAGAATTAGAATAAGTCTTTTAATCTTGAAAATGGAAAAAACTATGAACATGGCTTGTTTTCTACATTCATATTTGACAGTACCTAATGCATATAAATATTTACTTATGTAGTGATATTCATCACTAAGATGAATATTATATTATTATATTATAAAATAACATACTATACTATAAAATAATATAATTAATATCATCTCATCTCATATCATATCATCATCTCATCTCATCTCATCTTGTATCGTATCATATCATATCATATATCATATATCATATCATATCATATCATATCATATCATATCATATCATATATACGATATAGTATAATATATATGATATTATATACTATAATTAATATAATGATGAAAATAATTATGAAGTCATGTAGTCTAAAAATTTAAGAAAATTTTTAAAAGAGATGAGAGAAAATTCTAAATTCTAACTTTTTAATCCTTCAGCTATACAGTTTGCACTTACAAATGACTGCTTGGAAGTGTAATGCAGGTTTAGAGTAGAAATATACTTTTTTTGAAATTAGGTTCGCACATTGCTGATGAAATAACCTATTTGATGCTACAGATTTGAATGTTTTTCTCAGTTTCCTGTCATTTGGGAAGCAAGCAATAGGAGAATAAATGATTGATTTTATTTCATTTAAGATATTTCAAGGCTCTGATTTCTGAAAGGGGTGATATGGCAGCATTTGGAATGGGTGCCTAGGGCTAGGCCTAGACACAGGCATCTGGTTTGAAAATCCTGGCTGTGGTTATATCTGTAAAAGCCCATATAGATTGAGACATTACCTTTATTGTAGCCTGAACCTCAATCTTTTACATTTCTTTCCTCTGATAGGTCTAAATTAAGCAGAATTACTGTACAAAGGATTCTTTTTTTTAATGGAAAAATACTGCTGTAGAGATAATATATGTTTTTAAAAATGAGAGTACGAGGAAATGTCATAGAAGTGGTAGTTCAATTCCTAAGTCTTTTTGCTCTGTTTTTAGTATTCTCTGTAGTTAAATATTAATAGAGTCAGTACCACTTAAGCAAAGTCATTCGTATCATCTCATTAGCTTACATGGAATTAAGGAAGAATGAACTTCAGCTCTCTAAGTGAGCAAGAGATAACAATGCAGAATGACGCAGAAATGATTGAATTTGCCAGCAGTGTTTGTGCAGTGCTTGCTAATTTACAAGGGCATTTTCAAGTGATTCAGTGGCTGGGATTCCTTGGGGGCAGTTCATTTGGGCACTGAAACTGAAACATTGAAATGGTTTTACTTTTAGAGTGGATTAGAAAAATTGTAAGTAAATAGATGTTTTCAAAATTAATACAGTAACATTTGCTTCTCAAAAGGAGAGAAAACAGTACGCTCATTTGGCTGGGCATCTTGCACTGTATTTGTTAGAACTGGAAAAACATAAAATGCACATTGGTGGATTAAGATGAGCAATTACTCACTGATCTGGATGAATCCACTCCCCCATTAGTAGATACTACATCTGCTGTGGAGGAAATGAAGGGAGCAGGAAGCCAGAGATCTGAATTCTTCTGTCTGCTCTGTCTCTGATGTACCTGTGCCAAGGGATCCCACCTTTCCCTCTCTCAGTTCCCCATTGGCTAGAAACAGGAGAGGCAATGGCTCCTTTCAAAACATCATCCAAGTACTTAATTTTTGACACAATGTACCATTTCCACCTTATAAGTTGCATTTCAAACCTACAAGAACTCCTATTTTTTCTTTTCCTTCATAGCATTCCTGATATATTCTAAGATATGTTTTGCTACAGTGTAAACATTGCAGTAGAAGAACATAAGGGAGATTGCTTTGCTCCTGCGTTTGTACTCTTTCTGTGTGTTTACAAAGAGGGACAGGCTGCCATGTTGATGCAATAAATACCTGCACTCGCTCGATTGCTGTAAAATCTTAAAAGGAGAGAATTTTGGGGCTGGATGCCTCTTTTTGTAATAAGAAGAAAGGTGGCATTCTGGCAAAGACATAGAGTGGAAACAATAGACAAGTCTTCTGTTCCTGCCACCTTGATTTCCTGCATGTCATATGGAAAGTCAAATAAAAAAAAAAAAAACTTTTAAATTTTTGTAAGCAATGACATTTTTTGGTAAACCATTGGCTTCAGTAAAACTGCTCAGACTTCACCATTGCTAGTTACCACCCTTTGTGTCTATACTAAAACTTTCTCACTCAAGATAGTATGTAAATAGCATATTTATGGAGTCCTTGAGGATTTACATGTCTTTCTCTTGCGAAACTTCTTCAGGGAAAGATATAAAATGCAGTTCTAAAAACCTTAAGGAAGATGGAAACTCCAAAATGGCAATCAACATGAGAAAAAAATACTGTTTTCTTCAGCTTTTATCTAATGAGCTCTTGAATTTTTCAAAATCACAAAAGGGGTTCCTGGAACTAAATTGTCAGTTGACTAAAGGAGCACACTGGTGAAAACAGGAAAACAGTGATGCTTCCTCTGCCTCATTTATATTTCGCAAAACATTATAAAGTGAAGCCGTTGTGTTTGCTAAAGAAGTAGTTCAGGATTTCTGGGATGAAAACTACTGCTTGATGA
This sequence comes from Psilopsiagon aurifrons, assembly GCA_025447955.1. Lineage (NCBI taxonomy): Eukaryota > Metazoa > Chordata > Aves > Psittaciformes > Psittacidae > Psilopsiagon > Psilopsiagon aurifrons. The sequence continues at coordinate 12,225 of JAOEHY010025858.1, forward strand.
TTAATGTTGCCGCTGTTGTGTATTTTACTTGTTTTTCAATTCCTTGAATTTTCTTTGACTGCCCTAGTTGTACAGTAAAGAAAAATTCTCACTGAGTCCTTTGTCTGAGCCTGTGTAAGGCCCATCAGCCTCTGCCAGTCTTGATACTTCAGAGCATTATAGATTTACTGCATGAAGCTCCTTCCCCAAATTTGTGTCCTTGACTCCATCCAGCAGATTCTGAAATAGCAAATTGTGCTAAACTTTTGGAACAACAGACAACTTCTGCTTTGAGCTAATGCTTCTCTTTGTTAAGCTTTTATTACCAAGAGAAAGGCTGCAAGAATACATGCTTGTTAAGACACATTTTAGTTTTATTTTTTAACGTTTTGACAAAGTTATTCAGTTCCTTTTCTTATAAAAGTATCTCAGAAGTAAAACTAAAGAGCTGAAAGGACTGCTGGGAATTGAGCAGCAGTGATAATTGATGGCCTGCTGCCTCTGAAAACTGAAAGTAAGATATGAAATTTCTTTGACAACATAACCGGAATTTTCTATGGAATTTTTTATTGAATGCTGAAATATTTTCAATTAAAGGAGTTATGTCGCAATATTTGTTGCTGTAACAGCTTTTGGAGCATATAAAATGACAGTGAATTTGACAGGATACTCAGTGGCTAGATACTCCCACAATGGTCATATCTGGGGAGCTGGTAGTAAATATATTGAACTAATCCCAGAAGGAAGTTGGTTTAAAACCAGTCCAGCTTGACTGAAAAGTCTGTTTAAAAATATAGGGATTTAGTTTTCTTCCTTGCTATACCTCCCCTCTGCTCCATACCCATTGAAGTAAGCTTCATTAGATCTTTACTTTGAAACTTACTTTTATTGCATTCAAATTTATAAAACCATATTATATATTTCAGTCTTTTGTTTAAAAGGCGCAGTGTGAGATCCACTCTACTTAGAATTATGCAAATACTTCCATATTACCGTAAATACCTCCATATTACTGGAAATTTTGCTGTACCCAGACAGATGTTTGCAAATCACCTCTCTGGCAAAAGATATTTCCCTCTTTTGGGGGTTATTGCTGCATATCTTTCATAGTAATCAAAAGTTTGAAATCACTCTGTCAATTAGTGGATATGTGGCAAAGTGCATGTGAAAAGCATTAGTGGACAATTTCTTCCATTTTGGAGATGTCACTCTATAAAATAAGGGGGAAACTGCTGGGTTCCAAGGCAATCTACACTGTAGCAATGTTCAGTTGGTCACTAACCAGGAGTGACACCAGGCAGAGATATGCCTTAGAGCTTTTATCCACATCATTAAACAGATGGATTTTTGCCCAAAAGTTAGGTCAGAAGACTGATGCCAGTTACTTTGGGTTGTAGTTGTACTCCTGCTCTATTGCATGGCATTAAACAAATCATCTGGCATCCGTCCTCACTTTTAAGGTAAATTTTGCTGTAGAATTCTTTCAGCATTAACATCATGATTTGGACTTTCAGATGTTACTGTGTATAACAACTGAATTAATAACTAATTAATATAATATTATTATGTCATTTTTATAACAATATTGTGTGCTTAATATATTTATATATTAGCATAATTACCTTATTTGATATTATATACTAGATATAGCTATTTTTTAATTATCTATAGGAGCTATTATATAAGTTATATCACTTATATAATTATATATAATATATACTGTATATATTCTTCAGTGTTTGATACATAATTATTATAATATTAGATTATTAGATATCTATATATCTATACAGTTGTATCTATAAATAATTATTCTATATAATATAATTTTTATATTATTTAATTTTCATTTCATGATGCATAATAAATATTACACTGTATGTAATAATTATTATATCTGGTATATTGTAATAATAAATAATTATTAATTATATGTTACGTGAATCATAATTCATTGCAGAGTAACCGTAATGAAAAATAATGCAGCTCACCTTTGCATAAAAATATTTGAGTACAAAGTATATATTGTCCTCGATTAAACAGATCAGTCTCGAAGTGGCAAGACCAACCCATTGCAGTTCAGATAGACCTAAGCATATATCACTTCTGGCTCCAATTTATGTTACCAATCCTAGACTGTGAAATCTGTTCGCAAATGACACAGGTGCTGTCTTTGTCTTATCACATGAGTATGGGAAAAGTTCTATTCCTATGGAGAATAGAGTAACTGCATAAGGCAGTTTCATATACACCTTGTTGCAGCTCATTGCTTTTTAAACAACAGTAGAAAGGGATAGTAGGAGTATTGAACGCTAGAGATATACCATATCTATGCGTCTGACTTTGACATTCACTTAGATACCTCAGCCCAGAATTTACACTAGCCTCATATGTGTTAAGGCTGTAGCAGCTGAGCAAGCTTGGCAGGAGCAGCCATGTGGAATAGCTTATTGCTAAGGTGTAGGCACACCCATGTAGAGTTTTACATATCCAGGGCAATATTAGATGCACAGCCAATTCTCTCTGCTAGGCTCCTTTGAAAATCTTAGCTTTAATGTAATTAAGCAACACAGTGAGCTCCAGTTGGCTTGATGGCTCAAGTCTCATGCACCTAGCTGACAGTTTCACTGTGTTTCTGCTTTATATCTCTACTTTAATTAGGCCCAGATACATTTAATTAGCAGGTTGTTTGATCAATTAAGTAATGAACCCTAAAGTCACCTTCTTGCTTAGATTTGCTTTGAACAACAATTTTAATCTTAGTGACAACTCCTCTAGAAAGAAAAGGGGAGAAACTGATGTAATTAAGATGTGAGTGCACAAAAATGCTTATGTGACTCTTCAGCATTAAACTAAAAGCACTTTGAACTCTACAACATGAAAGACATGGATTTCAGTGGATGTAAACTCTAAGGTTGTCAACTGAGTAACCATTTGTTTATGTCTAGATCTATGATGAATGGAGATATTTGAAAGCATTTGATGTTGATTCAGCTTTGCTTCCACTTCATTGATTTCTTTAGCACCAGTCAGGCTAATGCTGAGTGGAAATTTAATGTTGTTTAGTGTTTATGCAGTGCTGTCATATGTCAACGAATAGCAGCAGGTTAAAAGGAAAAAAAAAAAAAAAATCCAAGAAGAAAAACCACTACCAATTACTGGAAAACACTAGAAAATTTCTGAAGCACTGGGATAGAAATAAGTAGAAGTTCCTCCTCAGACAATCAGAAGTTTTCCCAACCTTGTTTAATTAGTGGAACTGGGAAGAAGGATGGGTCAAGGTTCATCTTGCCTTTTGAGATTATGAGAAGGCCACATTATGCCATGCAATAATAAATACTAGGAGGTGATCCACCCCTCTACTCAGCCCTGGTGAAGCCACATCTAGAGTAGTATGGCCAGTTCTGGGCTCCTCAGTACAAGACAAGTAGCTACAAAAGAGGTTCCAGCAGAGGCCACAAGGATGGTCAGGGGTCTGAAGCATCTCTATTATGAGGAGCTGGTGTTGTTTAGCCTAGAGAAGAGCAGACAGGGAGGGTATCTCAGAAATGCAAATAATTATCCCAAAGGCAGGTGCCTGGAGGAAGTTGCGGGCACCACTCTTTTCAGTGGTGCCTCAGCATAAGGATGATGCTACTGGTTCAGTATCACCGCAGGATTGTCTCTGCTGGTGTTCCATTTCCAGAAGGAATTTTATGAATGCAGCAAAGAGCTAGAGGTGGTCAACTGTTTATGCTTCTTCCCTAGGTAGATACTCTTCAGTCTGTGACTTTTTTCAGCTCAGATTAGTTTCTGAGCCTGAGGTGGGCTTATATTTAATAACTTTTACTGGATTGCTCTTCCAAATACTTGACTAGCATCCATTTCTTTAGCTACGTGTTTTATGAAAAGCCTTTTCTTTTTGGTCCTGATGCATTCAGTTTGTACTTTCTACTGCTTGTATACAGAGAAGCAGCAAAACTTGGTCAATTCTTATTAATTATTTTTTATCATGTGGGTTTTTTATAGACTTCCATTATTTTGCCCACTTTTGTTCCTTTTACAAAATTCTAGTCAACTTTGTCGTGTCCCATATAGAATCTGTTGCATGTCTTTCCTTACCTCAACTACTGTTCTGTAAACTTTCTTCAGTTCCACTATATACTTGCTGAAACGCAGCAGTGTTCAAGAAGTTAGAATATCAAGCATTTAAAGAGGGACTAGGAATGACTTTGTTTTCTATTATTTGCCTAGTATTTCCTGATGTTAATGTGCTTTTTTCTGACTGCTATAAAATTGGTTTAGTAGCCATTATAAATTCAGAGCCCTTTTCTGCACAGCTTTTCCCCTGCATTACAGAATGCATTTATCTGCATTATCCTCAACCTCCTGTAGACTTCCTACACGTGCCCATGCTTTTGTGCAGTAAAACTGGTTGGATGCTGAAACTTGTTACTGCACAAATGAAAAAATAAAAGGGTGAAAAAAAGAATTGTAAAATTAACTTTACAAATTCCATGTGGGTGGCCTAGGAAGTCTGAGATATTGTTTCAAGAAAACTGAAGTGAGAAAAAAAAGTCAAGATATTAAGATTCCTGAGGTGCTGAGGAAACCAGCGCTCCTAATATAAGCCTTGGCGCAAAGATAGGCGACAAGAACTCTTGTAGAATCGTCTTAAGCCAGATTGGCAGAGCTTCCGAGAAAAGTACTTCAGTTCCCCTCACTCTATAGCAGACAGAAGGATGGTCTTAGATATTGTCACTAAATAGGGTTGAAACACTTTTTGGGCACTGGAAGCCCTGAAAAACTTGTCTTATTGCCAAGGATTTGAGGGGAGGGAGGGAATTCCTGTAAAATTCTTGATCATTCTGATTATTCAGCCCACTAAGCGTAAAATCAAATCTAGGAGCTGGCCATTAACTCTTCGGGAAGCCTAGCTTTATTTTACTAAAACCAGCAAAAAATAGTGGATGTTTACACACAAACTGCAGCAAATCCTGATATTAGAAATATGGCCAGTGGTTATTTCAAAGTGCAGAAAACATCATGATTGGCTTAAGGATGGGAATAGAATTTGACACCTAAAATTAATATCTCATTATAAAATCATAACAGTTGTCAATAGCAGAACAGTGACTCAACAAGGCAGGTGACTCATTATCATGACCTAAATATAAAGGAAGAAGGAATGGCTCTATTTAAGAGGAAAGTTTAAGGCATCCTGAGGAAGGAAAACTGTCAGCAGCTGAGTCTGTGGAGTTCTATACAGAAACATTCCTATTTTGAAATGTTAATCTATTCTGGATTTTTTCTTGCTATAATAAAGCCTAACCACAGGAAAGGCAAGAACTTTGTACATAGAAAATCCTGGGAAACATGCCTGCTCACACAGTGTTACTAATAATAGCGTAAATTATTAAAGTTGGCAGAATTCTTATAGCTAACGCATGTGCTATTTGCACCCTGCACTTTCTACTTGGACAATGAATAAACACCAGTCAGATTTTGCTTTTGCAGTTTATGCACCAACATAATGCTGTTATTTGTGATCATAGCACTGCAGGAAAGTGTTAAAGTATAGAGGAGAAAAAGTGAAAAACAGGAAAATGACCTTTTAGGTTTAAATTAAATTTCTGTTTATAGTACATTCTTGTACTATTCCTTTCTTAATGAAAAATATAAAAATCTGAACAATGTAGAATTTAAATACGTGTCCAGTGGTTTTGATAATCTCGTTTTTAAGACTAACACCACCCTCCATAACCTTTCTAATACACAAAAGTAATTTTTTTTTATATATATGTGGGAAAGAGACATATTTTTAAACCTTATTCTTAATGTCTGGAGAGATTTATAAAACCAAGTGATTATGAAAGTGTTTTGCCTTTGAGCTCAAAAGAAAGGGAGTAGCAGATACAAGAATAATTTTGTCAGTCATTTCTGTATCTTACAATGCTTAAGTCCTACTTATACGCACCATCAGTAAAACACAGCTTTAAAATGAATTTTCAGCCTGTTGTCTTCAGGCACTTGAGCTTACATTCTAAGGGTTAACTTCCATTAGAAAGATTACTGGAATAGCGTTTGGGAGCTGGGCATTGGTTGTAATGAAACCAGCTGGCTAGGGTAAGCATAAATTTGTAAAGATATAGATAACTATAACTCTATAAATATAGAAAAAATATAGGCAAATATAGAAAATATAGAGCCAGATTTTGAGAACTCTGGTCTAGAGAATTTTGTTATCGATTTCTTGTGTATCATCTTTAGCTAAATATTTCTGGTTCTATTTAAAGGGTATTGCCCATGCAAACAGACTTGCAATGTACTACACATGCTTTATCTATCTGCATATACATCCTTATTTTTAAGTTTAGTGCAGAAGGAAATGCCATAGATTCATTTCTGGGCTACAGTCACAGGAGCTAGAATTGCTTCTGTATACCAAAAGATTTTCCTCAATGACTTTCAAATACCCCTTGTCCTCTAATTAGTCTTTTTGCAGAAGGTTGGCATGCCCTTCATTTCTCTGACTGCTTTATTCCTCGTTACTCTTGCCCACTTTTGGGGTCCGAATAGCAATCAGTGAGTGACTTTCCTCTCATATTCTGCCAAGTGAGGTCTCTGCTGTGCACAGCAATGTGTTGTTGACTTCAAAGAATTCTTCTCTGGAGGGAGCAATAACACCAGAGATGATTAAAACAAAACCTAAAATGTCACCTTAGGGTACTGAAATTCCATCATCAAGCAATACAGAGTTAACACTTCTGTGAGACCCTTTAAAACTCAGACTAAGAAGAGAAAATTAAACTCAAAATGAGAGGAAACAAAACCATCTGTCTTTTCCCTGTTTAGAGTTGAGTATAGTATGTACAGTGAGTACAGATGAGCTTATCTCACAGTGACCCTAACTCAGCATAAAGAACAGCTAACAACATGTCTTTAGAGAGTGTTATCTATTCATCATCTTGAAAAATGAAATATCCATCTAGCTGTAGCTAGTTGATCTGTAGCTTCATTCATACGTCCATTCATATGTGGGGAGACAGTTGAGGAGCTGCCTTACTAGCTCAACCTAGGGATTATTCTCATCTTTTTTCGCATCCCCGAGGGACTTACAGAGTGCTTCAGTGGAAAGCATGGGATTCCTGAACAGATTGCAGTTACAAAATAACCTGTGCTGAAAGGAGTTTTCTTTTAAATCCCTCTAATTATGCGTGTATATATATATATATGCACGTATAATATACATATATATACACACATAATATACATATATACATATATCAATGACTGATTGGAAACGCAGGGTTTTGTAGCTTTTTTATTTGGTTCAGAAAAGTTGTAGGTTTAAGCCACTTCAACTATTCTATGATTCTAGAATACCCTGGCCTCCACATTAAATCTAGGTATCCTGGTGGTACCTCTTAGTGATGAATAGCAGAGACCAATTGATTTTTCTTGGGGGGTGTCATTTCCCTGGTTTTGGGGAGAGAGGAAGTGAGAAGACTGCACCTGGGACCTGACTCTGGGAGCTGCAGCTTGCCTGAATAAGGAGGCTTAAAATTCCTGTAGGGACATTCCTGCACCACATAACAGCACTACATTTGGCTGCAAAACATATATACATTTATAACATTTAGGCTGAACCCCGAGGTTGTAATCTTCAGCTGCTTTTAGGATCAAGTAGGAATGGCAAGTTAACTCAGATAATCCCTGCGCACTCCATCATTTCTCTTTCAGCTGCTCAGCTGCATGTGAGAGTTTAGATGTAATTTTGCCTTGGGCACAGAGCCAGTCCCTGCAACACCAAGTAAAGTGATAGTTCAGGGCTGCTCTTTTACTTCTTTTCATCACTGCTGAGTGTTGTTTTACTTTTCCCATTTTTGAGAGAAACTGATCATCCCGTGTGTGGGCTGCCAACAGCTCCCTCGCTCTCTCATTTCTTATTGTGGTTCAGCCTGATGCAGTGTTTCTGCACCCTCTCTGCTCTGCCAGCAGCTGCCCAGCCTCCTTTGCCTGCAGGGAATACCCATAATTTCCCCCTGGCCAGACATGCCATTGCATGTAGTGTGATCAATAAGGCAGCAGTTGCAGTGAGACAGATCTCATAGTCTACCACCTGAGGGGAGAGTTTCTATGATATTGGATCAGGTCATGCAGTCATGAAGTCCAGTATCTTGCTTTAAGCAGTGAGAAATACTTGATGTTTCAAAGGCCTGCCTGGAGAAGCTGTGACTGCCCCATCCCTGGCAGTGTTCAAGGCCAGGGTGGAAGGGGCTTGGAGCAACCTGATCTAGTGTAAAGTGTCCCTGCCCATGGCAGGGGGTTGGAACTGGATGAGCTCTAAAGTCTCTTACAAGATAAACCAGTCTATGATTCTGTGAATTTCTTCACTCTGAGGGTGACACTGCACCAGTTACCCAGAGAAGATGTGACTGCCCCATCCCTGGAAGTGTTCAAGGACAGGCTCGATGGGGCTTGGAACAATCTGGTCTAGTGGAAAGTTGCTCCAAGTTCCTGCCCCATCCCATGCCAGGGATAGGAACTAGGTGATCCTTAAAGTCCCTTTCAAACCAAACTGGTCTATGAAGTGAAGCTGAAAGTACCTAACAGTGTCACTGGAGAATTGTGGGAGGCAGAAGAACAGCTTCTATTACTGTCTCTTTGTGCCTATGAAATGAAAGCATAGTTAGTTCTATTCAGTCATCAGTCCATTCTGCATCTGGAGTTGGAAATAACGCTAGACTGTCTTTAGTAATAATAACAGACTGTCTTTAATTGCTCTGGAAGCAATTTTTCATGGTGAAAAAGATATTTTGTGTTTACAGATAGGTTGGAATTATCTTGGCCAAACTTACAAAACTCATTGAATTGCATGCTGCTCAAGCTAGCACACTGGGCTGTTAATGATGTTTCATTATATTTTATTGCTGATTGCAGGGCCACTGGTATGGAACATTGTGTGCTCAGATAAAGGTCCTCTGAAGCACCAATCTGTTGAAATTGTGGAACCTGGATAATGATGTACAAATTAAAACACCTTTAATGGATGAAGTTTAACCATGCCAAGTGCAAGGTCCTACACCTGGGTCGAGGAAATCCCAGGCACAACTACAGGTTGGGCAGAGAAGAGATTCAGAGCTGCCCTATGGAGAAGGACTTGGGGGTGTTGGTTGATGGAAAAATGAACATGAGCCCGCAGTGTGCGCTCACAGCCCAGAAAGCCAACCGTATCCTGGGCTGCATCAAAAGGAGCATGACCAGCAGGTTGAGGGAGGTGATCCTGCCCCTCTACTCTGCTCTTGTGAGGCCTCACTTGGAGTACTGTGTGCAGTTCTGGTGTCCTCAACATAAAAAGGACATGCAACTGTTGGAACAAGTCTAAAGTAGGGCCACGAGAATGATCAGGGGACTGGAGCACCTCCCGCATGAAGATAGGATAAGAAAGTTGGGGGTGTTCAGCGTGGAGAAGAGAATGCTGCATGGAGTCCTCATAGCAGCCTTCCAATATCTGAAGGGGGCCTATAGGGATGCTGAGGAAGGACTCCTCCTTAGGGACTGTAGTGAGAGGACAAGGAGTAATGGGTTCAAACTGAAATGGGGGAAATTTATATTGGATATGAGGAAGGAATTCTTTACTGTGAGGATGGTGAGGCACTGGAATGGGTTGCCCAGGGAAGTTGGGAATGCTCCATCACTGGCGGTGTTCAAGGCCAGGCTGGACATAGCCTTGGGTGACATGGTTTAGTGTGAGGTGTCCCTGCCCATGGCAGGGGGGGTGGAACTAGATGATCTTGAGGTCCTTTCCAACCCTAACTATTCTATGATTCTATGATTCTCTGATTATAAAAGCACTATCCATCTACAGCTGTTATTTGTAACTGATCATGATTTCCATGTTCTAGTGATCATGTAATTATAAAAACAGTGATCTTTGCAGATTTTAGTGGCTGTTATAATTTGGATTGAATTGTATCTGCTGGTGGTGATAATAAGACTAAAATGCTCTGTGTTTAATGTAATTTAATTTTCAAGGTTGCAGAAGGGCCAAACCCATGGATGATAGGTTTTTAGATTAAATCTTTGAAGATGTGGAGTTTCAGGAAGTCAACTTAGTGCATGCTGAATCCCAGGTTCACTAAGCTGTACACCTTTTTCACGCCACAGGATATATTTTCAAATGAAATGTGTTCAGACCCTATAGTATTTTGTGGACATAAGGCTGTCAATTATGTCATAAGAATGATCATATTTTTTTTTAAGAAACAAGTCTTCATGGAAAGAAAGATTTTTCCAAGTGATTCAAGCTCAGAATATGGACAGTTTCAGATAGACTATACAGATATTTGTTCCTTTGTTTGTAGACTTGTTTCTCAGTGCTCTTCAGCCCAAAGGATAAAATAGAATTCAAGAAATGTCTTCAACTGTTGTAATTAAAACTAGCAACTTCTTTTTTTTTTTTTTTTTTTTAATGTGAAGTTTTAGTCACACAGATATATTTGCCGATTCCACAAGACACATTTGAAAGAGTTTTTGATTGATTCTGGGGACTTGAATGGAATTCTCTCATGTTTGTGTCTGGCTCAATGCAGACACCTCTAATTAGGAGAATGCTTTTTTGGTTCTCTGTGCAGATATTAGCTCCATTTCAGTGAAAGTCTGGATTTATAAATAGGTATTGCAGACGTTTCACAGAGGAAAGTTCTTTGAAATGTCTCCTTGAGTACAAGCAGTTCCCTGCATTTGTGCTTACTAGTAGAGGATAATTCAGTTTCAAATTAATGGATCTTGTGAATACCCTCAAATAAGACTAGGCTAGGGTGAGTCAGTAAGTAAGTGGGTCCATTTCTTCTTTCCAGACCTTCATTCCAGTCCCTATGTCTTTCTCAACCATGTGTGTCTGTGAAATATGTATGGTTTGTACTTTTATACATATATGTATTCATATCTCAAGTAACAACAGAATAATTAGTTGGGCTAACCTCCTTGGTAGGATGAAACACCATTTGTAAATGTCGTTATTTGTCTGGAACTCCACACTGCAAACAAGTATCTGAGGAACTGGTCTTAGCAGCTTTAAGGCATGACTCTTCTATTAAATAGGAAATGGTAACGAAGACACTTATCTTCCCATTTCATTACCTCTCCCTAGAAGCAATTCTATTTTATTTGCATGGCACAGTATTCAAGTTGTTGAATCCTAGTCTCTCAGGACTGTCTCAAAGGACTGGTAATTGTTTCAGACCCTCTGTATAAACATCCATTGCACTCTATAATTCTGCACTTTTTCATTTCCGTAATTTTTATTTCTATCTGGAGTGCTGCACTAGTAAGAACTTAAAAAGGGATGAGATTAAATTAGGGATAGAGAACAACACAACATGGCTCTCTTGCTAGCTTAGGAATCTGTGATTCATATATTACTCAACTGAAATGAATACAAAAAGACATTTAAAACTCCAGGGAAATTGCAATAAGCAGTGCAAAAACATGCCACAGAAATTAGCAGTGTCTTAGATCCTCAAAACTAGGTAGATACCTTACTCCTACTTTAGGAATTAAGGATTTGATTTTGGTGAAGTATAATGGAGTCGGTCTATTAAGTCTCCAAGTATTATGCTTATTGGTAACTGACCCACAAGAAATTACGTAGGAGTGAGAGGGGATTGGAATGTAGCTTTTAACAGGGATGAAACAAATAGAGAATTTTCTTACAAAAATTGAGCAAGACTGTATTTATTTTGTTCTAGAAACATATGGAGTATAATGAACTTCTTGTGGAAATAAAGTGGTTTTCTTATTATTTTACTGGGGCTAGCATTTCCTCCTCAGAAACTAATTAAAAAATATGTCTTCTAGATAGTTCGGGATTATCTTAGGTAGGAGGGGTAAAACTCTCTAGTAAGATCTGTAGAAATTAAATTCTTTAGATTTTTATCCCTAGGCTCTTCAGAAAAATATTTCCAGGCTTCTGGATAGTTTATTATCATCAAAGCCACTGTGCACATTTCAGTGTATTGCATAAGAGGCTATTGTTCAGTCAAATCTATTGGTAGTGGTTTCAGAAAGGGGGAGAAGATGAAAAAATATTACTTAAAAAGGGAGCAACTTAAAATATGGCTTCTAATTAAACTAGCAGTTGTTTTGTGGCTTGTTTTCTTTTTCTTCTGGCAAGCCCTTTGTTTGTTTTTTTGGTTTGGTTTTTTTTTTTCATTATCTAGTTATTTACCCCTTACATTACAGATGTATCAGATGATCAAAGGAATAATTTACCATAAATCAATAATTTTATTTCATTTGTAATTGCAGAAGTGCATTTTTCATTTTTAGTTTGTTGGAGTGCAACATTTTCAGTTGTTCTTCACACCATGAGTCAATGACATTAATGAGCTAAATATGGCTGTAATAATTAATTGAGATGAGCTTCTTTGGGGTTTATTTTCTGTTGTTGAGGGTTTGGTGGTTTGTGGTTTTGTTTGTGGGTTTTTTTTTTGTTTTGTTTGCTTTTAATCTGACCCTTTATTGAGGAAGAGTATACAACTCTATGATCTTCAGTCAGGAAGCTACTCTGCTGATTTTCAAGGGCAAACCAGTTTCAACTCAGAATAATGATATTCTCCATCCCCCCAGAATCTTTAAGCAGCAGGGTATAAATTTGTAACCTTCAGTATTGCAGCACAAAAGTTCTGCTACATGTATTAGAGGAATAAGTACATTAGGTGTGGCACAGGACTGTTTTCTTTACCTCAGAGTTGCAATGGATGGCAGAAGTCCCCCACACCACTCAGCTTTGCTGTGAGTCACCAAGGGATGGGGTGAATAATACCTAAACTCCTTATAAAAGACAAGTTTTTATTCTATATTTTCCATAACATATTTAACTGCTGAAAATTCAGCTCCAGCTGTGCTCAGGTACAGCAGGTATCTGATACTACATGTAGGCAAGTATAAGGAAAAGTAAAACCCAAAACTGAAGGAGTATTTGGACAAATGCCATTTTCATGTTTAGAAAATGCAGAGCTCTCACTGTTGAGTATGAATAATTTTCTTTCTACTCTGATATTTTGAGTTATATTGTAAAATATATCAAAATTACACTTTAAAATGCATTTCGGACAAGAAACTCAGGTCTTTGATAAAGTAAAGAATAATTTTTGAAGTGCAAACTCTAGGCAAAGCCTTTTTGCAGTTTCCAGATTTTGCAAACAGCTGCTTTGAGTAAAAAGAAGCATTCAATTAGCCCATGCTTGTCTTTGTATGAGTAGAAGAGGAGTCAAACATCAAAGGCTAGGAGTACCATTTTCTAATACAGTCCTGATAGTTTTATATACTTTGTTCTAACTCGGATGAAGTGCTGTCAGGCCTCATTAAGATCAAACATTCAAGATAATGGAAGGCTGTGATCTTCTCCAATATACACTTCTAAGTCCTGTTTAAGACAGATCTGCAACTTTAAACTGAAAGGTGAGACTTCTTCGTACTGAAAAGGAGAATATGATACTGCTAAGAGGTATAGCATTTTTCCAAAGGGATAAGTAGCAAACAACAATGTCATAGACATACGAAGCAATTTCTCTTTCGAAGTCCTCTTAGTGACTTCATTGGTCAATGGCACATGAGTTATCCTTGGGTGAGCTGACTGGAAAAATAGGGGAGATAAAGAGGTAAAGAACATGATAGTAAACCTAACATGAATTCAATATTATCAAGTCGACAACATTTGTAGTAGGAAACAAACAAGCAAAAAAAAAAAACCTAGAACTTGGAGCCTCAGAGTACTGATCCTTAATTTATTTGTTAATCAAGGCATGGCTTTGGCATGTCATAATTCATCAGAAGAGTACAGAAAAATTGAATTTAAATGCTTACACTGTGTACCCTTTAATGCCTTCATTCCAGAGGGAAGGCACTCATGTATCAAACCCTGAATTCCTCTTAGGCACCATCCCCACCTCCTAGAAACCTCCCTTTATTTCTTGAGTCTGAAATCCAGTAGTCATCATAAAGAACAGAGGCACAAAAACTGTCTCAGCATCTGTAACTGTAATTTTGTGTTGAATCACCTCGTCTTCATGCACTGAATTGAAATGGAAACTTCACATTAAAAGAACATTCCAAGATGGCAAAATTCAGTGTGCATTCAGAAAAGAGAACTTTTCCTTAGGGTGATTAAAAGTCAGGTCACTTCAGTTGAAGTATGAAGTCTGGATCTTTTAATTTTATTTGTGCTATTTGGTGATTGTGCCACCATGTAATGGGCAGAGTGACATGGCAAATGACCTTCACAAGGCACAAGGCTACTTTCTGGGATAGATTTGCTAGTTCATACTTATGCATATGAGAAAGGAAAGACTGAATGCCTGAATAATTTTGTGTCAGCTATAGACGAGGCATCCACAGCGTATCTAGAGAAATTAGGTGTGTTTTGTTGCAGATGGAATCAGCCATTATTCCTTGAAATCTGCAAGAAGGGTGCAGCAAACCCCTGTTTGAAACTCTTGAATTAAAACTTTGAGAATCAGAATTTTAGGACAAAGACAGTAGTAGTCCTATGTCCACTTTTGGGTGCAATGTGTGCTGTGTGCTTTGTCTGTTCAGCAATCACTAATGAAATTACTACTCTTATTCACTACAATAGGCTTACTTTGCCTTTCAGTAAAAATAGGGAGATCAAGAATAGCAGTGAAGCACAATTGAAGGTAATCTGGTAAGTGCCTTTCTCCCTCTTAAATACTGCTTCTTAAACTTCATTTTGAAAAAATGCAGCTGTATTTAGTATAAATGTGAGGGATCCTGGTGAGAAGAAAAGCATCTTAAATCCTTGAAAGAAAAAAATATGATCTTTTTGCTTCTGTATAATTTTGAAATGACTTAATGATTTGTACTATACTTAAGGAAAAAAAAAAAATTGCTGACAACTTGGACACCAACCTGCAGGTAAATGACATTTTTAAAGGAGGATTTATTACTCCCTAAGAAGGAAAAATTAAGTTTTCAAGTTCCTGGCAGACCCTTAATTTAATTGGCAGGTGTCTTGCTATGCTACTTCTGTGCATTAAGGAGAAACTGTTAAGGCTGTTTTGCTGACTGTAGTATATGGCAGTCTTACACATTTTTTTGTGAAGCAGCAGCAACTCCCATGCCCCACCTCATCCTACCCCCCTTACAGCTGAAGAGAATTATGGTAAGATTTTAATACAATTTTCCTCTCTTTTTGCCTTTTTTTTGTGGTTACCTATACAGAGGACTTAAACTCCCAGTATTTGCCACCTAGCATTAGTTTGTTACCTTTGTTAGATAAGAAAAGAAGCAGCAGTTGCTGAAGGCAGTCTAAATAGCAGATACAGGATGTTTATAGATCCCACCAAAGGATTTTTATTCTCTTAGAAGAAGTAAGGTAATTCATGGTTATCTCTTTCCCAAGTAATCCGTCATTTCCTGTCTCACTCAAGACAAATGTCAGGAATAAAACAAACTAACATATGCTTCTGCATATACTGATAGATTATCAGTATACGTATGTTACTGTTGACTGAAAGACGTGGAGTAATAGTTTGCTCATATTATATACCTGGATTTCTGTCTATTCTGAAAAAGATCCATTGTATCTGCTGAACGAGACACAAAGTTGCAAGAATCTATTTTAGCAATTCCACAAAAGCAGATTTTTCTTGTAAGTTAATCCTAACACAACGCTCTAGTGCTGTTATGACAGAAATACTGTTCTCTAAAATGATACGAGTGACAAATCCATTCCTCTTGGAGTCAAGGCTCTGGAATTCAAGAATGCACTTTTGAAAACAGTAGGGAACTTCACCCTAGTTGTTCATATATGTCAAAATTGAGTATTGACATATACTCCACATGTCTAAAGTCTGCCTTCAGTCTCAGCTGAAGATATCAGTCTTTGGTATTTCTTGATATAACCTGGTAAAATACAAAACCCCCTGCAGTTTCTCTCCAGAAATAGCTAAATTTCACTCAGTGAGTTAAGTCTGATACACATATACCCACACATTTATGGGTTTTGTCAATGTAGGGTTTAAGGCTCACCAGGAAAGTTCTAGATTAAAGTGAATATATAGCTGTAAACTGTTAGCATCACTTAGTTAATGCAAAACCTTCTAAATCTCATGTACACCAGATGAAACACATTGCAAATGTTTGAAATATCTCCCTGTTCAATTTGGAGTAGCTACATAGCTACCATTGCAACCCTGTATTTCATGGTATTAAGGAAATAAAAAGAGAAAAATAAATGAAATAACTTCTTATTTAGAAAAGGGAAGGTTTATTTTTTAAAAAAACAAAATCCATTCTTAATATACAATTACCATTCTTTCAGCATTTCAAGAGAGATCCTTTAATACACAGTCAAAACAAAAGCATTTGTCTTATGTTTATCATTTGAAGCCTATTTTATAAAAGCTGCAATTTCATAGCAATTGACTGTCTGAACCTCACAGTATTCCTCAAGAATGGATAGGTCTAGTGCAGAGGATAATAAGGATCACAAACTTCAGCTGGAATAAAAATCATTATGGTTTCATTGACTTGACAGCAGCAATGCCAGTTTATCCCATCTGAGAACTAGACTAAATTCAGCCAACTTCTGTAGAATTACAGATAAAAAAATTGCCTTCGCACTTCTGAAATGGAAAGAATTATAAAGAAAAGAAGCCACAAGAATGTGGTATTTATATAATTCCTCTCCTCAGAGCCATAGACGAGCTCACATATATTAATTCTTCTTTTTCTGTCGTTGTGTCCCAGATAGTGATAGTTTTGGCATGTGGATACAATATTAGAGAAAGTTCTTAAAACTGTGCATGCTCCTCATCTCTGATATCCAGGTGCTCTCCTGTCTTTCATTAAATCCTTCTGAGATTTAGATCCCAGTCCAGAAATCAGGGCTAGTGAAGGAGAGATCAGTGCTTCTCTGTGAACAATGTGAGACATAACTCTCTGTAATCTTCACTGGTTCTAGCGGCTGTTATTACATCTTGTCACTTCCTGGACGTTTTTAAGTATTGAGCATATGGACAGCAATACGAGTAAAGAAATGAAGGTGTTTTTCCCAAGATGCTTATGCCAGATTTAAAAATCATTCTTGCAGATCAAGAGCAGACACTGACAGTCAGCTACTTGGTAGCAGCTGCCATTAGGCATACTTGCGGAAGTAGATACAGCTATGTGTATCAGGCAAATAGCAAAATCTATTCTACAATGAATTATGTCATCTTCCACACTATGGTGTGGAACGGTCCACTATGTGATGTAGGTCTATAAGGTAGAGGCTATATATGATGCATAGCCTCATTATTTAAATGAAACATTAGCACTTACATTTATCATTTTACTTAGCAGCCCACAACCACATGGAACTGGTGCAAAATGTTCTGCTAAGAGAGTGCCTATGATGCCAAAATCTTTCAGATTGGTGCATACTTCATAGGAGGGCTGGAATGTAAATATACTCAAAGTGCTTTCCTGGCCCCCTGCTAATGACTGCCTGAAAATATTTCATGTAGTTCATGCATTATTCTGGAGCACAGAATATAAATAACGATCCAGGAAACAGTTTTCAGCCAGAGAGATCTGGCCACATCAGACACTTTGTTATTCAACTATATTTTTTATGTGTTCATGCTGGACCAGTAGCTACACACCAAAACAACCTGAACTCAATACTTCGGGTTTATCAGTATTGTTCTCCTTTTTTCTGTAATTATTTGTTATAAGGTATGACAGCTGCTTTAAAGCTGCATTGAGTGCATCTGGTTTGAGACCATCTTAAGAACCTGAATGCATACAAGTCCATGGGACCTGATGAAATCCATCCGCTGGACCTGAAGGAGCTGGCAAATGAAGTTGCTAAGCCACTGTCCATCATATTTGAAAAATCATGGCAGTAAGGTGAACTTCAGACGACTGGAAAAAGGGAAATATAACCCCCATTTTCAAGAAAGGGAAAAGGGATGAGCCAGAGAACAACAGCCCAGTCAGCCTCACCTCTGTGCCTGTCAAAAACTTGGAGCGGATTCTCCTGGAAGGCATGCTGAGGCACATGAAAAACAACAGGGTGCTTGGTGACAGCCAGCATGGCT
>JAOEHY010025859.1:0-20650 GCA_025447955.1 Psilopsiagon aurifrons
GAGGACACCAGAACTGCACACAGTACTCCAAGTGAGGTCTCAGGAGAGCAGAGTAGAGGGGCAGGGTCACCTCCCTCCACCTGCTGGTCACTCTCCTTTTGATGCAGCCCAGGATACATTTGGCTTTCTGGGCTGCAAGCGCACACTAAAGCTGGCTCATGTTCATTTTCTCATCAGCCAACACCCCCAAGTCCTTCTCTGCAGGGCTGCTCTGTCAGACCAGCTCCACCAGCCCCCAGTAGACCTGGCCTGCTAAATTGAGTCCCATGTTCTAGGTAGCCAAACCCCTGACTATAGCACCACCCTCCTAACCATTTATTAACCTGGCCAATCCTCCTCGCTTTTTTAAGGTCCTGCTCTGTATCCTGGAAAATTGAGGAAAAGGCAATCTGAGCTCCAGAGCCCCTGACCACCTCTCCCAGGGCTCTGTAGACCTTCTTTATGTTCTCTGGGCTACTGCTCTCTATATCAGTAGCACCCACATGGATCACTAGAAGTGGGTAATGGTCAGTGGGACCAACTAGAGCAGGTAGCTTCCCTGCAACATCCCTGATCCGAGCCCCTGGTAGGCAACAAACGTCCCTTGAGACCGGATCAGGTCGACAGATGGGCGCCTCTGTTCCTTTCAGAGTAGAGTTCCCTACTGCTACGGCCGCCGCTTTTTCCTGGCAGCACCGGTAATGATCTTCTTTACCAGCGCATCAGCCATAGTTCCTGGAGGGAGTGTGGTTCCTCCTCAGCCCCCTGCAGGACAGCAAAGAGGTTCTGGGTGGGGACATCAGATTTGGGAGGAAGCCCCTCGCTTTTAACTGTCCTCTTCCTCCTTTTTTTGTTGCTCTTTTCTGTTACTGTTTCCCATCTTCCTGGGTTAGGGCCTCCTTTCCTGCACGGGCAACAGTGGAGGCTCGAGGCCCCCGCGCAGCCTGGTCCTGAGGCAGCAGTGCCGCTTCCTCTCAGCTCCCTGACCCCTCTCAGCCATTGACACCGTCCCGCAGCTCAGGCCCCGCTGCGGGAGGACCTCCACCGGGGCGCACCGAGTGCAGCCCCGCCCATCGCGCACCCTCCCCTCATGAGACCAGCGCAGGCACGCTCTACACCCCGAGCTCTGCGCTGTGTCCTCCCCTCTCATCAGCTCTGTCTGGGTGCCTGCCCTGGCCACCACTGGGGCAGCCAGAGCAGAGCTCCCAGGCTGAGCCCGGGTAATGTTTGCTCTGTTTTTCTTATATATATATATATATATATATATAAACTTTTTCACAACATTAATTTAAATTGTAAGATACACAGTTTGTGTTGAAGCTAGTTGTACTAAGTCAGATGTCTAAAATATAACTTGGTGACTTACATAATTAGATAGCTGTAAATGAAGGATAGTTCATTAATATAGTGCTGAAACAACCTGCCAGCTTGGAGCGCAAAAAGAAGCCCCTAGAAAGCTCAGATTTGAAGCAATAAGTAAGCTCTAGAATTTACTTGATGGGAATTTTCTGAATGAAAAATTAAAGCTCTTTTTAGGGACTCAGGAAAGCGGAACAGAATCTTCCCCTAGACAATAGAAATGTTGTTTTCTTTATTTTATGGAAATTCCTGAAAAATTAATATTATTACTTTTTTCCAATCTATCCACTAAAATTCTCATTTGTATGAAAAGGTACCTCTCCTCACTTGTCTTCTGTGATGCTTAAATAGCTTTGCGATGCCAGTGTCTTGTAATATAGAAGAAATTTAGTTCCTCTCACTTCCATCTGCACCCTTGAGGACCATACCTTCTATCGAAGGCCTTATGAAAACAGATGGTCAGTTGTTCCTATAACACAAAAGATTTAAAAGAAAATGTCTGTGTGAGTTAGGTTACGTTCTGGAGGTCTGACTCAACTGTACATGCACAATCTACAGCGAGGATGTCAGAATGACTGTAACCCAAAATCACATTATACTTCAGTAGCAGGATTCTCAAAGATACACCTTTTGAAATGGAGCCTTGTGTTTGACCAGATGGTTGACCTGAATTTCTATTGTTCATCTTGGCTCTCTAGTGAGATGCAATTTCTATATTGCTTTATTACAGCTCTGCTTAGTGTTTACATTCAGATAACTCTGATGAAGAAAATTAAGAGGCCAGACATAGCAATGCTACAGAACACATTTGTCTCTGAAAAGTGTATGTGTGCATATGTATATTAAAGGTGTACTAAATAGGTATTGATCTTTTCATATTTTTTTTAATATATTTTACATTTTACTTAAAAGCTGATGACTGGGATAAGAGTGAAACAAACATAAGTATGATAAAGGGCTACTGGAAGTAAATATACCACTCAGAAAGAGCATTGCTAGTAGTGCAGCCAGCTAATGCACTCAGAGAGCAAGCACCTCAAAAAAGATTCTAAATTTGAAGATTCTAACTTTAGCTTGAGTAGCTCCTAGTTAAGACGAAACTGCTGCACCAGAGATCACTGAAGCAAAGTGAAACCTTGGAAGGGGCAGAGGCTTGATGGCTTGTATTAAAAAATAACAAGATCAACAGGAAAACAGAACTAAAAGCTGAATTTACCTCTTCATATGTATTGACCAAGAGTTAAGGCAGTAAAAACGATTAAGGAAAGACAAGGATAAAATCTGGCCCTCTTAGATTCATAATAGATCTAAAGGTGGTGGTGGTCTCCAGGCTGACTGATACACTGTTTTTTCGCAGCTGTATTTTTGGAGGACATTTGTGAATGCTTTTGTGAAGTTTGGTGGCCCAGGTGCGAAAAGGATTTTGGTTGGCACACTGAAGCAGGCACTATACATTGCTTTTAGAGAAAGCAGCATATGTTCTGCTTGTGAATTTCATCTGCCACCCACTCTTCAGGAGTGTAACACTGCCCACACATCTTGCCTGAATGACTTGGAAAGTATATTTTTACTTCCAACTGTTACTCAAAGTTGGAGCTCTCTAAGCCATGATGGGTCACGAAAATCATACTGAAGGGCTTCTTTTTTTTTAAAAGGAAAATGAAAAGTACTCCTGGCATGAGTAAATTGTGCGTAACTGTAGACTGTGTTTTGGATAAGAATTAGGGAAGTATTTGGCAGTGTTTATCTAAAAAAACTTTGTATTTTACTGTCTATGTTTGTCAGTGTTTACAAAATTCCAAATGTGACTGTGAATCCATATAATTTTTTTAGAAAACATTTTAATTTCATCTGATATTTATTCAACCTCACTTAAACTTGCAAATTAGTTGTTTCATAACTCCAGGAACAACGAGTGTTTGTCTTATCAAATCCTACTGTGTGACATGGAAGGAAACAGAATTGCAAGCAGTAATTAATATGTGGTTGCTCTAGATCTAGATTATGATGTTTTCCATTTTAATCTGTATTCCTTTCTGTCATTCCTGTTCAGTGCTTTTTTTGACCAGCATTGACCGCTGAACTGTCATTGCTGAGCAAACACAGTAGCTTCAAAATCTCCTTCTGTAACAGTAACAGCTAGTTTAGAACTTGTGATTTTAGTATTCATACTTACCATTATTTTTACTGTGTGTATTTTTTGTGTTTATCAATTTTTTATTTCATTTACCATTTTATTACACACTTATTTAGTTCTGTGAGATCTTCTTGCAGTCAGTTTTAATTTTTACAGCTCCAGAGGTTTGAAAAGCATGAATCAGGCCTCAGAAAATCATTAGACTGCCTTTAATATTATTAATCTGGATGCTCTTTGCAGTCTTCTGTTCTACACAGACTTTTAAGCTTTTCTCTGAGTCAACCAGGTCTCGAAATACCATATTTTTTTTTTTTTTTTTTTTTTTTAATAAAGGTTTATGTTCTCTAATAATCTTTTGATTTGGGGATATGGGGATTTAAGAATCATATTAAGTGTCCCAGGATTGATGCAAAAAATCCAAGTATTGGCAACAGTGTTCAGATTGTCACTCCATGCTTCCATGGGGTTCAGGTAGCTAAGTAGTAACAGAAAACGCAGCTGTTACACATACGGAAAAAACTGTAATTTGCTGACATAACAGTAGCATTTTAAGTTACCATTTCTCAGCTTGGCTGCTATAATTAGTCATTTACTCTTTGGAAGTCTTCTGCTGAATTACAGGCACATTAGGGAGACAATTTATTTCCGAATGGGATTCCAGAAATTAATCTCATATGGATTCAGATTCATTCGCAGCCGCAAACCCAGGTAGCTTTTCCAGCACATCTTCAGAGCGTACTTGGAGCTCAGTATATGTAGAAGATGGCTGCACTCTTTACATGCTTCTATATTTATGGGTTTTTTCTGATAAAAAAGTGATTACTAAAGATTGACCAGTAGAAGATACATAAGTAAGTTGTTTTAGATTTGAACAGCTGGTTTACAAATATTGAATAATCTAGCTGACCATATGTGTAGGGACACCTTCCCTGGGAAAGAGTGGGCATGTTCTGCTTATATAGTTAAAGGAAGTATTTGATTATTGTATTTTATAGTATCTCCTAAGGATAACTTAGTGCATTATAGTGCTGAGGAGTGTACAGTACAGTTTGGTCATTTGTATTGTCAGACCCTCTTCTTTCCCTTTACTTGGACTTGACTTGCTCTATACTTCTCATGAGGTAGAATTTCCCATAGCTACATGGATGGGACAGTTTTAAAGCCTCTTTCCACGTTTCTGAAATGAAGCATTTCTGAAATGAAACAATAGTTTCATTACAAAATGAAAATATTTTGTAATAGTGTTACTGGTTATATTTTGAACAAAACCTAGATAAACTATATAAATATTTTTAACTTTTTGGGGTATCAAAGTGAATAATAGAAGTGGCTTATTTTTAATTTCAAGATTTCTCTTTGCAGTTTTCCTAGGAGGTGAGAAAGGCTAAACATCTGTAATATGTCAGCTGTAGATCTAAGCACTCCTAACAAAAAGTTTGTTCCTTCTGAACTTTTTATTATTAAAATCTTTTAAAATAGTTCCAATTTATGTGAAGATTTGTTAAGCTGGAGTGCTGACATTTTCCAACTTTGTCCCTTTTTTAAGAACAGTTGAGAATGTTGCTGTGTGCTCAATTACTTCATATAATATAGGCTGTTAGTAAGCAGGGCCAAGATCTGGCAGCTTGTAGCCCTGCATTAGCTTAGTTTGTGTTATAGCCAATTGCTGTCTGACCTCTCCATGCTGTGGAGAAAATGCAATGCCATCTGTATATCTCTTAGTCACATTAAATTATGTCATTTATATTACATTGGAATGCATAGTTTACGCTTTGCAGCAAAATTAGCAGAAGTAATCAGATATAAACGGAAGCACAAAGGTGAAAATCTGTGGGCCTCGTTTCTCTCCAGCTTGCTTTGATTCTTCCAGGTGTTGAATTTAGGGAGTGAGGGAGGTTATTTAAATCTATGGAGGTGCTAGCATGTGTAAATGTTTATAGGTCTTAAACACCCACTGATCTCAGGCAAAACACATGTTTGTTCATACAGGGTCAAGTCCTCACTCTTACTGCATTACACACTTAGAATATGAGCAAGAGAAGAGGAGGGGAGAATAAACACATTGTAATTAGAAAAATTATACAAAATTAATGAACTATAGAAGGTATTAAACAAGAAATTTTGTACATTAAAACCAACTTAAAGTTAATACTACCTGATAAAAAATTATATATACATCACTCTTTAATAGTCTCCATGACTGTGTTATGCTTATACTCTGTAAGAATAGTCCTGGAGATTTTTTCTTAAAAGAAGCTAAAAGGAACCAGGATTTCTCTTCAGGAATTCTGTTCCAGCTTCCCATGGAAGTACATAGAAAAACTATTCTGGATTTAAGGGAAGCTGGGTCTTACCTGTAATTTTTCTCTTTAATTTCCATAGCTACATTTCTCTTGAAATAGACACCTTTGGTCCACTACCTGCTGCTCAAATAAAGTATCAGTCTGCCCAGAATATGAATTACATTCCACATGGAATAACTTCCAGAAGATACCACTTTTTTACTGTGGTTTTGTGGAAAATGGAAAGGCAATAAGACTGTCAGTTATTTGGTACAGCTCATGCAAGCTGAAACAAGATCCAGCTGCTCTTTGGACATTTATTGCTTCAGTCCTTTCCTGTTAAACATCCACTGTCATTTTGGTTTTATCTGAAACCCTTCATTCAAAAATATGATCACAGACAAGAAGGACCCTTAAAACAAAAAAAGAAAGTTTTCTGTGCATTAGCTGATACAAAACTAGGCTAGGGCTAGCTTGATAGGCTTAAAGAAATTTTAAATGTTAATTTATGTCCAAAATATGTCCAAAATATTTATAAATGGTGAAAATTTATATGAATCTTTGACATAACTCACCTATATTTTGTTTTATAAACACTCAGAAACTGTTCGCAAGGAAACAGGATGTGCTCTGTCTGAGGAGCTTTCTGTTCTTTCCATAAAAGGTTCTGTTACAGGCATGTTATACAGAGCTGTTGTATGTCACTTTAATCTTAAAAAAAAGTGTATCTACATAGAAAGGCCAAGGACGAAATCCTTGAATCCAATAGGAAAACTCCTATTGATACAATTGGAACAAAGATTTCCCCTCAAATCCTCAAATTCTGAAAACTAGCATAACCTTATTGAAGATGATGAGCTAAGCTGAAGGATGCTCTAGTTGCATTATAGCTGAAGATCTGGCCCTCAGAATTCATGTATTCCTTAGGGTAAGAAAGCAGTCAAGAGGAAATATCTCAGAAGACAAGTAAATGATTCTAATCTAGTTTGCAAGTTTAAGCCTGGGCTAAAGAACAGAACAAAGGCTGTGCTGTAGTCCTCTGGTACCCATTTGTACAGGAGTGATTGTCATTTTAAATGAATAAAATTAGGTAAACTTTTGTTCATGTCAGATTTATATCCTCATTTGCAATATATTAACAAGTAAAGTGAAAATGTATTTATACACATTATATAAGCTGATCTGAAATCCTGGTGTATGAACTCAGAGATTTACAAATTATACTTGTAAATCAATGTAAATTGCTTGGTCAGAATGTTCATGCCTTGCCATCATAAAAATTAGATACAGAAAAAACTGATTAATTTACCTAGTCCATTTCCCTGCCAGTGAAGAATTATTCCTGTTAATTGTAATCCTTTCTAATGTGTTGTCCAGTGCATTTATGAAAGACTCAAAGATTATGATTTTTCTATTTCTCTATCAGATATAGACTTTAATTATTTACATCTTGATCATTTAAACCAAGAGATGACAGAATTTCAGGCCTACTATTTGGAGGTAGTGGGATCAAGCATCTCCAAAGCACCTGCACCATTCAAAACCACGAAAGAGGAGTACAATTAGCATGTAAAAATACAAAGTGAAAATGTGAGCTACATAATCAGCATACTTCTCTTCACCTGTGCCTAGAGCCCCTCAGTGATGAAAACCCCTTTGCCACCACTTTCAAATATTGCTCTGTTTCTATTTCAGAATATGAGAAGAAAGAAGTTTAATAAACAGGTGCTAAAGTAAAGCAAAATCTGTAGTTATGAAATGGAGGTATTTATTGTCTTGATTGAGGCTCTTAATATTAAGGGCATACTTGGTTAAGTTTTATCTCTCATTTGCACAGATTCCGTTTTCTAGACCTGGATGTACGGAAGACTATATATAGATATCTGACACCCATCTGTATTTGGCTGCTGAATCTTGGCAACTGAGACAATTAACCCTGTAGCATCTACAGAATCTACTTGAGGTCTGTGTACTGTTAGAGACAGCAAGCATCTAGGTAAATGAGCAAAACATGAGGCAAAAAGTTCCAGAGTTGTTACTGGCACTGTCTGAATAAAGGCTTTGTCCTGTCACCTGTTTCTGCACAATAGGAAGTTGTGTGGTGACTATACATGCTGATATCATGAGCTTATCATGAATTTATCTGTAATATGAGAAGTAAAAGAAACAATAGCTAGCTGGAAGAATGTGTAGCATCTTCATAATTTACTGATCAAACTGTCCTTGCTGAGAAGGTTTGTGACAACTGTTCATCAAATTATAAAATCGCCCTATTTAAACTCCTGAATTAGAACAGGAATGATAAAAGAACTTGTGATTAAGGAGCAAGACTGAATCAAAAGATTTAGGTCCTCACCGTGGCTCTGGTGCAACTTGTTTGGATTTGATTAATGTTTCAAGAAGTATTTATTCATGGTCCCCAGTTAGGGGAATTGTAAGCCAAATTTTTCAGAAAATGTGGATGTTCATTCCTCACATTAATTTATTGAAAATTTGTTTAATGTAATGCTCTTCTGAAGTTCTGGTTCTTTCAATATATTTTAGGAACTGAGGCTCCCAAATAATTTATGTGAGTCTGAAAATTATGTTCTTCATCTTTACATCTTGTCTCCTTATTATCTCCAAATTGATATAATTTCCTTAAAGGAATGTGATAAGGCCCACATAATTCAAGATGGTAAATTGTGTTGAGATCTTTAAATGGAGAGAGAAAAATGCCAACTCTGTTTATTCTCTGGTTTTGACTTTTTCTTCTTTATATGTTCATATTTTGTGTACTTTTGAACTGATTTTAGCTCTCCAGCTTGGGACTATTCCTCTTCTTAGAATTAAGTCATTTAGTAGAACAAAGTGAGCTTAGTAATGCACAATATTCTTTAATGGAAAGCTACTTTATTTTGATCACAAATATATCATCATTTATTACAATGCTTCATATCTGTTTCTCTTTTCGTTGTCATTGGCACAAATCAGTAATAATGTCAATGAAGTCTGTGGAATTAAACTGGTGTAAGTGAGAATATTCAAGCTTTCCTTCTATTCAGACCTCCTTACTCTGACATATAAATTGACTACCTTTTTGAAATAGAAGTCATTTAGGAGTAAATTTCCAGTATGCTCTATGATCATTAGACTGGCATGTAATTCATGCTTGCCATTTTGAAAATGCCAGTGCCCCTTTGAAAGGGTATGAAGGAAAAATGGTTACTTCTATAATGTTGCATAAAAGGCTTCTGTTTATCAAAACCTCATTGTGTTATGAAGGTGGTGTTGGTGCATACTGCAGAGAAAGCATGCTTGTCTTTGTGACTGATCTATGGAACAACTCTTGAATAATGGAAACTTATTTTGTACATATAAAGAGGGGCATATAATCCTCCTCCTGCCCCTTGGAAAAACTAGAAAATTTGGCTTTGCTGTTTCTGAATTTAATCTTAATCTTCGGAACACTAAAACTCTCCAGTGGGGCCAGTGCTTGAGCTGAGCTACTGAATATTGCCTGCAGAAATTTATTGCAAGATTGAATAATACAGTATTTTCTCCATACTGTTTTAACCTGTTGTGTTCCATTAAGACAGAATTTTGGGGCTGGAGAGTGGGGGCTATCACTTACTTCTGCCTGTACATGGTTTTTGATTTTGGGTGCCACAAAACAAAAATTAATCACAGTTCTGCACTCCCTTTTGCATTTTTGCTTCTTCTGAAACAAAAAATACTTTATGCTACAGAAGTGACTGCAGTTCAGCTAGCAGTGAGACTACAGCATTTCATATTTTCACATACAAAAATAATTGCTCTGGTCGTTAACAGAATTTATTTCGTTACATGGCATTATACTCCTTAGGCAAGGTCTCAGGGACTTTTCAATCCAAATGGGAGTCTCAATAAAGTGCAGGTTGATCCATGTGCAAGGCTGGAGTTTACTGTTCTTGGTAATGAATCATTCTTCACCAGTGTCTCTGATATACTGAACTATCAAAATGAAAAAGCATTTAAAATATGCTGTAATTTTATATTTGTAGCATTGAAGACTCAGAGGCCTCTAGGCATATTTGCTAAATATAGATAATAAATTATAAACCAAAAAAGAAGCCTACAGAAAACATGGGGAAAAAAAAATCATGAAACAGTGAAACTACCACCACCTTCCACCATGTACACATCATACCTACCGCTTATGCATCCTCTTAGAGATGGGCATGTATGCAGCACACAAAAAAGACAAGTCCTCAAAAAAAATTGAAAACTTGAGGCATCCTGAAGGATGCTAGAAGCTATAAAGCTGTAATTTTGTTTCCCAAAGACAACTAGGAATTCTGCTGCTTACACTTGCAGCCATGAAGTTTTTACCTGTTGAGGGGTATATTTTAAAGTTTTAAAACGTGTTGTATTTAATTACAGTATAGAGAGAAGAGTTTCAAAGTGCTTGGCTTCTCAAATCATATTTAGTCAGTATTTTTCAAATATTGATAAATTGTGTATGTCTGAGAATTACCTGAGGGAGCTGTAGATCCTTGTACAAAGACTGATAACCTGCTGGGATTAGACATGGTTTGTTAGTACACAGATTTCCATGATCTCGATCACACACTGAAAATTGCTAATTGGTATTTGTACTATCAGTTGCCACATTAGAAAATGTCTTTTTGGATTTTTAAGTTAAATCTTGCAATAGGGTGCAGGTCCATTCAGACAGAGCACATGCCATCAGTGAGTTTTTTGCAGGACATATATATACTTTCTCAGTTCTAGTTGCCGTGAGATTGATTTATCTGTTCCTTGACTCTCAGTGAGTTCCTGAAACTCATGAAAGTCCCCCTGCTTTCAAGCAGAACAGCAATATGCAAATGAAGTCAAAAGATAAAGGTAGGTGGAGACATGTAGGCCCTCTTTCCAGAAGCATGCTACCAGGGAATTACATTATCAGCTGACTACTATTCAGGTCTTGATCACAGCAGAAGAGTATGTTTATGCTGCCAGTTTTCCTCTAAAACAGTTAACACAGTTTTCCTCTAAATCTGTTCCCTTGGTTGTTCACATCATGTACAGACTAGATTTCTCCTGAGATCTCTTCTGGATCCACTAGATCCCTCTCCAGAGAAAATTTGGGAAGTGATTGGCAGTTACATTAATTTGGACTGAGACAATACACAGTATGGGTGTGATTGCACAAATATTACCCCTTTTACCTAGCCTAGTCTTTCAACAGTGTCCCAGCACCCCCAAAACCGTCTCACACCCTTATATTGTAATAACTTTTTCCTTTAGGGCGTTATCTCTTAGGGCTGTGCTGTCTAAACACAAGGATGTTAGATTGCAAAAGAGTGCTTTCATTGTCATGGTCATTATATGTGCAAATATTATTTCTTAAGGGTCCCAGGCCAAAAGGAGGGCCATATAAATTTGGAAGAGTTAGGACCTTATGTCAGTGTGTTGACAGTGGAAGAGAGTACTGCTGCAGAAATTTCCCTGTACATCTGTAGGGATATATTCCATAGTGAGATTGGGGTATACATATAGAGTGCTGACTAATGCATTTATCTGATTATTTCTCTCTTAATTTCTTGAAATAAAAGCATGAAGTCATACCTTGTGGAGAACTAAGTTAAAAAAGAGGAGTTAAAGTTTATTCCCTGTGCAAGTAGAAAAAGCATGAGGAAGTGTCTGCAAGTCAAATCTAAACACAGAAAATCCACATTCTGGAGTTTGTTTTATGTGGTCATAGGAAAACTGTGGATTTCAGTTTGCAAGACTGAACTAGATACAGGGATTGTTTTTGTCTCCTGATATTTTGCTGAGGCTTTGCTTTAACTTTTATGGACAGTAGCAAGGAGTCCTTGTGTCAGAAAATGAACTTGATTTTCTTTTCTTTTAGATACTCTTCTACTTTAGCAATTTAGTACTGCAACTGAATGTAGAAAATCTCCAAAAACACAGATTCTTTCATTTCTCTGTTTGAAAAGGTATGCCCATGTCATTGGTAAAAGTCAGAATTATATAGAGAATTTTGCTTTGCTTTTTATTTACTTTTTCAACTAGATGCCTTTCCACCATGCTGTGGCTCAGGTTACTTAAAAAATGGCTTTAATATTTGTATCAAAGGATGGATAACATAAATTTTTCCCTGATAAATGGAATTAACATATGAACTCTAACAAAAAATAAGTTTATTTAAAAATATTTTAATGCACTTTTTTCTCCTACAACTGGTGTATGTTTTCTTACCCCTTCCTCCAAACATAGTTTTGACATGACTGTGGTTAAATCTTTGACGGTTGGGAAATAACCACTCTGTAACCTTCCTTCACTGGTGTTCAATTTTTAATATAGCTTGGAAAACGAAAAGGTATTTAGTGGTTATAGCAGTCCTTTTAAACATCTGCAGTGGAGAAGGAACAGGTTTGAATGTGCATGACCTAAACTATGTCACAGACAACTGCTACTTTTATTTGGTTTATGTCTTTGTTGTACAGAAATTTTTAGAGGCACTGGTCAAGCTCTATTCTAGAAGAGGCTTATGTTGCAACTGCTTGGAATTTCCCACCATAATTTTTCTAATTATAAGAAAGACTGTCAAAAATATTAAAATAATAAAAAATACCCACATAGCTTCCCAAGTAAAACACTCCTAATCTTATGGACATATGAAAATAACTTTATATTTTTCTTGGGCTATTTTCCAATCATGCACTGAAAGACTGAAGTGGGCAGCTGAAATGCCACAATTGAAAATGGTGCCACTGAACCTCAAAGGAACTGCACTTTACATGCCTGAGGTCTTATTCCCATGTACAAGTATGTTGCCATTCAAGTTGTTCCTCTGCAGCTGAACTGATTTTACTGCTGTCTTGCTGGTTGCCCACAAGCTGGCAGAATTTCCCAATTTAGTGGTAGTAGCTCTGAAACTGGATGTGTCAGAGCTCCTGTATGTGTTCAGAGCAGCAGATATGCACATTGCACGGGAACCCCAGTGTGACCTGGACCTATCACACCTGCTGTGCATGCACAACAGATCTGTGGGTATGTGTTAATCACTACCAGAAGTAGCCAAGTCTATTTTTTCTATGGAAATTTTCAAATGAAATAGGGAAAATTAATTTGCTTTCAGAATAACCTTAATGAAGAAGAAAAAGAAACAACTACATTTCTGATCCAGGCTGATATATGTGTTTTCAAACGGATCCTTTCCTATGATATTCCTCAGTATAAGAGTAACATTTTGAATAAGTGCATTGACATTTGTGCAGCACAAACCATTTCAAGTCATAGCATGAGAGTCATGGTACTTGGTAGTAATACTGCAGCTACCCTGGTGATGAAAAACCTTTGGACATTAAAGTCCTTGAACTAGAACTAGTTTTGGAGTGCAGATTTAGCGTCCAGGTTTCACTCCTGGTGAATATGCAGGACCTCTGGCTGATGAGTTTTGTTAGAAATAGGAGCTGGCTGCAATACCTGAGTATACCTTCCTGTTTGCACTTCAGACCACATTAATGCAGCAACAGCAGTGACCAAATTTCTCAGTGCAGACAAGTCCCTAAGTTATACATTTTTTTAATGGGATGCTTTCATTAGTGCCTTAGCTGATATTACTCATAAACCAAACCTTGTGCTACCAGGTTTAATCATTGTCTCGAGGCAGAGGCTTATTAGTGCAAGGTCATTCTATACTTTTTTATTTCATGTTTTCCCTGAGAGAAAGTGAGCAATGTCTCCAGAAAAATCACCTGCCTCCTGCCTGGCATATCAACATCCACAGACTTAGATGTAATGCCTCTTGGTCAAATTTCATGTTGCACCAAAACAGAGAATTTACAGTTAAAGATAGATAATAAGATCAAGTCCTGAAACTTGTATGTGGGATTATGTAAGCTGTTTAAAGAAATAATGATAAAACTTCTATTAAAAAAGTGAAATGTTGCTTGAAAATATTTCATCTCTCATTGTGAATTAAGCACTTTCGAAATGCTGGATTGATAACTCTGGAGATCAAAGTCTTACACCTGGCTGAGCTTCTTACATGTCACAGTGGCCTTGGAGCACCCCACAGTCTAAACCTTAGGGTGGGGAAGTGCTCCAATTCCTTTGCTACTGTTAAGGAACTGAGGTGCAAAAAGGCACTGACATGTTTAAGCTGCCATTAGAAATCTGTGCTGAAGTAGGGATTTCAGACCAGGCATCTGATCTCCTCAAGTAGTAATCCAAGTGAGAACTGTCACCTCATTCCTACAGAAAAGGAAATGACAGCCAGAAAGTCTCTGATCAAAAAGGCATGGGAGATTTTCCTGTACGGTCAAGTCCCTGGCCCTTCAGGGCAGAAACATGGGAGAAAGAATCAAGACAGAGAGAGTAGCTTGAGATGGCTGACACTAGTGTGTTAGCAACTGAACTGTGATCTAACAAGCTTATTTGTTGTATCATAGTAAATAATGACTCTCAGCATGACAAATAATGACTTATTTGTTGTATCACAGTAAATAATGTATTTTGTAATTCCTTGCCATATGAATATTCCCAGTTTTGGAGTCTATTTCTAATTAAGTTTGAAATAGCTTGAAAATTAGGGAAAATTTTCTGCTGCATCACTATTCTCACAGCTTATGATAGGAAATTTTTAGATCAAAAGACGACAATTATATAGAAAAATGTTGGTCCCCCTGGAATTACCATTTTACCTTTTCCTCCTGTCCCATTCTCCAGTCTCCTCACTAGGACATAGATGAGGTTCCTGGGCTTCTTCAGCTTTGGTAACTTGCTGATGAGGAATGGAGAAGCCAAGATTTCCCAGACCTCTATGTTCATTGCTTTCTGGTTTTTAACTCCTGCAGAATCTTGAAGAATATACTAGGAGGAATCCAAATTCAGAGTCTGCATGACAAATCAAAGATTTCTGCTTGACAGAAATTGTAGATCTTTGATCTGAAGTACTGATATTGCTTTGTTCATTTACATCAGTAGAAAATTCAGTCCATTTTTTTCCCTTTTCTGTGCAGATTTCTTAACCCCAAGTAATAATAAATAATATTTTAAAAATTAAGCATAATTAATCTATCATATTTATAGCCATGTAAATTAAAGAGGTCTCAACTAATAATGTGAATCACATAATTTAAAATAAATAAATAAAAGTGGTATAGGCAGAAAAGCAGCCAACCATATGGTTTCACCATATGCTGAAGCATACTTACTGTCCCTTATATCCTGTATTCTCTGTGAAAACTATGTATGCATATTCACTGACAAAAAAAATCTCACTAAAACCAACCCTGCATGAAAAAACAACTTTAAAGCTACAAGATCAAGTGCTCTGTATTTGGACTCTGTGAAAATTCATGCAGTCATAATTTCTCTAATAGATGGCTGTCGTGAACATAATGGTCTTTATGGGCTTGATCACATCAGTTTTTGCATGGAGGGTCTCCCTCATTCACTAGAGATGTATGGTAGTCACTGAATGAGTATGAATATTCACATGAAGGCACTGATCCATATCCTAAAAATGTGTCTTATATACCATTTCCTCTTTTATTCAATGTGGAGGTAGGTCTGCATTGCTTAGTATCTGTGTAATATTCTTCAGGTGAGTTGGGCGCTGTAAGTATTTCCAGGAAATACATCTGTTACTATCATGACTATAAGTCTAGGTTCAACTTTTGCTGCTTTATTGATGGAAAGAAAAGAGAGGTATCAAGTAGTGTTCACAAATCATAGGACTGGTTGAAAAAGTTCAAAACCTTTTTTCATTGAGAATCAGTTTTTTCTTGAAAATATTCATCATATTTCTTTTTACAACAATCTTATTTTACAGAAAAAAAAAATATATTATTTCAGTTGAATTTTTCCACTAGGAAACCTTAAAGTAAACTTTTCATTCTGAGACTGAATTTCTCTTTCTTTGCACAACCACCATATAGCTTTTAGGACGCTGACGTCTTTAGATAGAGGTGATCTTCAGGATGTACTTAAATGTCTGCACTTAAATAATTTGTGATGTCCTTTGTTCTGTGAAAAGTGTAGTAGTTTTTACACTTTGTCCCATTCTGAGAGAAAAGTATGTTCTGGAGTAGCAAAATGCTGTAAATGATCGTAAATTCATTTTTAAGCAGCTCTGTTTAGAAGAGTGGCTGTAAGGCTCTGTAGAAGTCCTTGTCTTGGGAAATATTTTGTTTGGGTATGGCTATTGTGGAGTCACTGCCAGCTCATGTACAGTAGCAGTTTCAATACTGACAATATAAAAGTCAGGACAAGCTCTTTGCTGGAGCCATGCTATTGCAGGATGCTGCTACTGAAGCTTTAGCATGTTCACTACAGTGGTCAGTGATACAAGTGGCATGGCTGAGGATGGCAAATGGGATAAGCCCCAAGCCCAGCAGGAGCTGTGAGCTGCCACGTCTCCTGGAGGCAAGAGCTTGGGAGGTGCAAACTATACACTACTCTGTGATCACAATGCTGGTAGTGACTGCAGTCTAGGTATGTTTTATTCCCATAACCTTTTCATCAGAGACACAATCTCCTACTTCTCATATTTACCTGACTATTTCCTCACCATAATTTATTGAAGCAGGACTCAGAAATTCTGAGTCGGTCAGGAAAAAAGTAGGTACTGCTCATCACTGAAAAAAATGAAAAAAAGAGTGGGAAGGAGCAGAAATTTGTTGCATCTTGAAGTAAACAGAATGGAATTGGAATCTGAACAGATGAGTTATGTTTTTATGTTCATATATTCTGTGTATCCATAACAATCCCAGGAGGTTTCACATCAACATTTTGAAATCTTTTTGATAAATGCATTCACATTCTTATCAAAATTGACTTGTGTTTGGATTTCTCATCTTATACTCCAATTAGCATTTGAACCCAATGCTTTAAGCACATGATACAGTGATGTCTGGAGTGTATGTATTTAATTTAAATGTCTCAGATCGTTACTACTGCAGCTACCAAGTGCTATTTTATTTTATTTCTAGGGATTTTCAAGAGCTGATTTTATGATCATTTAGCTTACCTTGAAAATGTGTTTTTCTATAATCCACTTTCTAACTCCCATTTCTGCCTTTTTAGAAATACAGAAAACAATTAAGATCACGTCACTGCTGAAGACACTGAAGTCTTAAGTTGAAACCTAAAGTAGAACCTCTCTTTCAAAGAGGAACAGGTCAAAGGAGTTAATGGCTAATGTGTGTCTTAGAGCTAATTTTGAGGAAAGAATCTGGAGTGATGCTGCTAGTATTTCCAGATTTTTTTTCTCATTCTCCTTTTTTTCTGATCTCGCTTTATGCAGAACACTGAAGTTCTTTACTAGGAAGCCAAATGGAAAAGAAAACAAACCAAGAGGTGACATCTCCAACCTGATAACTGTACCTGATATAAACATACATACATATAGCAGTGACTTCTTTAAAAAAAAGTATTCCAAATATTAATTTGTAGGATTTTTTCTAATTGGTTCCTACTATAGTAAATGAAATGACCACTACCATTTCTGCCTCTAGCAGTATCAAGAATATAGTAAACCCAAAAGACAGAGACTGTTCAAGGCAGATGAGATCAGGCCCCTGTGTAACAGAGAGAGAAAATCTAGAAGCTTGTCATGTCCCTTCCAACAGAAGCTGGACACAATGAGAAACAACATAGTCAATTTTGGGCGCTCATTCTGCTGGCTCAGCTGCTGGAAGGGAGCCACAGGATTAGATTGATCACCCCATGTGGAATACACCTCACAAGAAGGATGTAGCATATGTTTGGCATGATGACCTCAAACTATTCCCTTGATTAGGACAGAGGGAGAGGGCAGAGCACTACACTTTTCTGGCTGATCACGAGCCATTCACTACACAATAAAGTAGAGAAGCTTTTTTGAGTTGTGTTAATTTATACTGGGATGGGGAAAGACACAGACCTAGTGTCTAGGAGGTGTAAAAAATTATCTTCTCTGCTCCCTCTTCCCTAGTTCTGGGCTACATCTTGTGACAACTGAAAGCACTACAGAGGAGTCACAGTGGCTAAGTCATTTTATTGCTATGAGACTCTGCAAGATGAGGAAAATCATAGCTATCCAGTCATCCAGTTAGGTTCAGAAGACAGTAAACTTCAACCAATATTATGCTTCCAAACTCTCCTGTGAAGCTACAGATTATTTCCTCTGCCTGAGCCATCCACTCTGTGTAAAGCAGAGAACTACTTGTCTCTCTAATGCTCTTTGAGATCTGTGGTTGAAAAGGATATATGTCAGTTATAAATCACTGTTTCTTTCTGTCACTTATTGCCCAGGTTTTGCATTGCATGTAGAATTCAAGCAGCTCTTTGTTTTGCAAAGAACATAGCTGAAAGGAAGGAGCTAGTGATGGATTAGGATTTAGGAGAACTTCACTTTGCCACAGGCTCGCTGTGGGACTTCCAGATTTTTATCTCTTTGTGTTTCAGTTCTCCATATGTAAACTAAAGATAATAATGCTCCTCTTGGCTTGATCTTTGTCCTATATATTTAGTTTATAAATTTCCTGGGGGCAGTGATCATCTCTTAGTATGTATAACATGTACCACAGAGAAGCTCAGATATCATTTAGGGTCTCTGTGTACTCCTATAAAATATCTATTAAATAATTATGTCAGGCATCGAAAATTGGTCTTGTCTCCTCAGACTTCTAAACAATTTTTCCTAATGTACAAAAAACCATTCAGCCTCAGACATCTGCAAAGATTTTTCTTTTGTGTGGAAGTATGTGCAACTGTGGAAAGAGACCTCACTGGCTACCAGGAAGCCTTATAGTCAGCTTTGTTCTTGACTAGAACAAATTCTTAAGTCAAAATTCCTTTTAGAGGATTGTTGAGCTTCAGGATATGTGTGTTTCTGATCCTATTAAAATGAATTCTGTAGGCAAACAACTAATAAATAATTATTGTTCTGCATGCTGTTTAGTCATTTTGTTGCAGGATTAGTGCATAGGTGTAAAAATACTGTTATGGTTTCAGCTGGGATAGAGTTCATTTTCTTACTGGTTAGTGCAGCGCTGTGTTTTGGCTTTAGTCTGACAACAATGTTGTTAACACATTTTAGTTGTTGCTAAGTAATGCTTATCCTGACCAAGGACTTTTCAATCTCATGCTCTGCCAGTGAGGAAGGGCACAA
The DNA here is from genome assembly GCA_025447955.1 of Psilopsiagon aurifrons. Classification (NCBI taxonomy): domain Eukaryota; kingdom Metazoa; phylum Chordata; class Aves; order Psittaciformes; family Psittacidae; genus Psilopsiagon; species Psilopsiagon aurifrons. Next base: position 18,887 of record JAOEHY010025859.1, read on the forward strand.
GAAGCCAGGAGGAAGCAGAGACAGGACACCTGACCCAAACTAGCCAAAGAGGTATTCCATACCTCACCATGTCATGCCCAGTGTACGAACTGGGAAGAACTGGCTGGGAGCCACCAGTCACTGCTTGGACACTGATTAGGCATTGGTTAGTGAATAGTGAGCAATTTTAATGTACCTTGTTTGTCTTTCCTAGGTTTTATACCACTCATCTTTTATTTCAGTTGTAAACTGTTCTTATCTCAACCCATGGGATTTGCCCTTTTCCGATTCTCCTCCCCAATCCACTGGGGCAGAGAGGTGGTGAAGGGAGGGTGAATGAACAACTGCATGGCACTCAGTTGCCAGCTGGGGTTAAACAATGACAAACACTCAGATTCTCCCCACAGATATTACTTCTCTGAGAACCCAGTCTACAAAAGCTCTGGACATCTCTTTCAATTCAACAAATAAAAAACTCATGAGGGGATCAGAAAAAAGGCAGTACACTTGGTTTAATGCCTACATGCAAATGCATTTGAACATATAATGCCTACAAGATTTCATATGTTTAAATGTAAAAGCCTACATTCTCTCTTGACAAAGAGAAGGCAAGTCATTGAGATCTGCTGGGGATAATCAATAATGTTCTTTCCAAACACTTATCCAAATTCTGCATAAAGATCATTTCTTTGACATAGCAATTCTTTAGCATTGGACAGCTCAGAACTATAAAGGTCTTTCAGTGTCTTTCAGTATCCTACCAAAGCAGAAATTTAAAGAAAAAAATCAAGTTCAGATACTCTCAAAAGATTTTCAAGCCTTCTGATGAATTTTGAGCTTCTAGAAAAATTGGCAAGTAGGCACATTTCTTAAGTTTTATTTTATGTGAAACCAGTTCCCAACTCCATTGCTGAGCTGTGTCCACAAGACACTCATGCTATCAAACTTTATTTCACTTGTGATCTCCACAAGATGAAACTAGAGGAGTTGAAAAGTGTGATTACAAGTTAATCTGACACAAGAAATTGGCTGAGAATCAGGCCGAGGGTAATTGTGACACTCTTACTTACATTTTGTCTTGCAAACAAATAAAACCAGCTAGATGTAGGGGGAGTTTTGACTGTTGTAGACCAAGATAAAAAAGAGAGAAATGATTATGTGAGGAGAACAGAAACTGGGCTGAAGAAGATGCTCAGCATTCAAATCTGCTTGTTTTTTCCTGTTTCTGCCTTCCTCCCTTCCCAGCAGGAAATTTTCCCTCTCCCTTAAAACAAAGCTGGTTTTTTTTTTTTCCTTTTTTTTTTTTTTTTTTTTTTACTTTATTTTTGGTGGTTGCAATAAGACAACTCCAATGAAAGTGGTTGTCATGAGATAATCACACCTCGGGGGGATTATAGGCATCTGGCTATGATTCATAAAATCCCTCAGGACTGATTCCCCCTTTCCCTCCTCCTTAAGATAACCACACCTCCTGCTGTGTTTTATGATTTTAAAAATACAGGTTTTGTAATTATAATGTATAAATATTATTTATCTTGAGCTATTTTGCTTCACTGCATCGTGCATTAAAGAAAAATCCAACACACAAAAAGAAATAACAGAGGGGTTTTCCTCTCATTTTTAAAAGAGTCCTCACTGCCTGTAGCAAATAAGTGGTTGCTGAGTTCTTCAGAATTTTTCCTCAGTATCCATCAGGAAGAGGGCTGCATTCCCCTTCCCTTCCCTTCCCTTCCCTTCCCTTCCCTTCCCTTCCCTTCCCTTCCCTTCCCTTCCCTTCCCTTCCCT